>OX375799.1:9083529-9312574 GCA_947359425.1 Lagria hirta
CATATAATGTAAAAAGCCGATTGAGTTGTCATGTACCTAATTCGTGAAGGAGAATTAATTCACAATGGATATTTATAGCAAATTTTTCATCAGCATTATGGTAGGGGATTTATAATTTCTGAAGCAATATTTTACTCAGATCAATTTTAATGAAAAAAAAGCTGTTGTTTTAATTAACTAAAACATCTTGTAAATGTATTATTGATCAATTTGGCAGCGAAATAATATTCACAGTCACGCGAACACGCATTTCGTATTTCAATCTTTATTCAACAAGTAGCTACTAAAAACATAATCATTAGATCCTACAACTTCTTAAATGGCAAACATTTTAAGCAATATTTACATTACGCTGTTTTAAACGCGCTTTGAAAAAAACTTGCCTCGCTTTACACGTTTCGACAGTTTTCATGGTCCTACGAGCTTTTATAGCTTTGATCTAGAATGTTTTCTGTACTCTTAATTAATTTTTAATTTCAAGGCAGGATTTTTTTACCCAACTTATAAATATTAAATTAGTTAAGTAAATTTATACAAACATTTTATTTTGAAATATCTTCAGGGTGTCAAATAATTTAATTAAATTTCTACTCTCTAGACGGATATATTTGATGCTGTTTCACGAACTGTTGAGAAGGGAACCTAAGACAACATAAAATGTCGCAAACAATTTTTACAATTGAAAGCACAACAAGCTAAATAGTTAAATAGTCTTTGTGATTTTTTTACAAAAAATGCTTTTTCTACTTTATTGGGTCTTCAAGGGTGGACAAATTAACCTGTACTGATTATGGATAAAATTAAGAGACGATAAAGCTTCTATGTATCAGTTGTGCCAGTGTGACAACTTCGGATTTGGTTATAGAGTCTAACACTCGATAAGATTTTATATTAGATCTTATTCATGCAAATACAGCAACCAACAACCCAGTTATCAAACACAATAAAAGATATCAAGTGTTGTCAGTCATTGATTCAAAAGATCACTTGAAGAAAAATTGAAAAGTTGAATCTTTCAACAGCAAAAAATGATCCCAAAAAAAAGTTTCGGTTTCTTTGAGTAGTTATGTAAAATTAAATTCTGTTAATAAGTATGGACAATTGATGTAATAAAAACTCTTGTCAAGGCAGATTTATATTGAGTAATTTATATATTTAAATACTCTCATAGTGGTCTTAATTGAGCCTGTGCAAGCCATTTCCTTGTAGGTATCAATTTGGCACTTTTAAGATAAATTATTTAAAACTTGTTCTCTACTTCCGTTTCAATGTACAAATTACTCTTTGAAAAAACCGTGATCCTGCTGTCTCTTCCATAAATTTACAAAATGGCAAAAAACTTTTTAAGCAATTTAAGTGTCAAACTTTAAAAAACACAGTTGCAAACTGGAGTCGCAGCTTACAATCTATTTTATCCCAATAAAAAAAAATTGTCACAATAAAATTACCAATTTAAAGCTGCATCTAACTAAATCTTTTCATCATTTTTATACTTTGGAGTGAACAAAAACTGCAATTTGGTATTATAATTAACAAAAATACCATTAAATAATATTATTTTGTTCTTGGGATTTATCAAGATGTTGTAAAAAAACTGATTTGATTTTTGTATAGGGTTTTTTTGTATAGACATAAAGTAAAAGATTTTTTCTTGTTGATTAGTTTAAAATCTTTGATTTTTTATTTACTGTATCGGCAAAGTTCCAAGATAGCAAGTTTCTAGTTAATTTTCACGAAACTATCTAAAAGTTACATAGATCGTTTATGCACTTGTGTCCTCAATTATCCATTTATCATCACAAAACAGACTCCGCTGAGTTAGACAACGAAGTATAAACTATTTTGCTCTATCAGAAGGTTTTAATTTAAGAAAGTTTCTTGTATTTGACATTGTAGGTAGACAAATATATTCCAAATTAAACAAAAAACTTAACTATGTACTAACTAGATTTCGAACTGAACTTACCAAATAAAGCATTCTGAAATTTAGTTAGTGTCGAGAATAAACTTGTTACAAATTGAGGAAGTAGTGTTTGTCCTACAAAATCAAATTAGGAATTTGTTAGGAATCATAATGAAGAAAAGGTTTAAGACAAATTAGAACAATTGCGGCACAAAAATCTAGTTATTGTTATTTTATCACTGTTACAACAAAAATAATCAACATTTTTTAGATTTTGGGTCTTTATCTCTCTAACACAGTATGTTGGCTTAAGAAAGATTGTAACCAATACAAAAAAAGTACCACTTATTCTATATTATTCTAATTACCTAAAATATTATTTCATGTCAAACACAATCAAACGGCTTGGAATAGTCGCAAGATCTAAAACTTTTTGTTAACATTTAAAATAAATATTATTTTAAACATAACTTATCATCAGTGTTGTATGCAATACATATAATATCAAATTGTCTAAAATATAAAACGTAGCATTTTATAAAAAGTAAGCTTAGCTTGTGATCAATTAATTTTAGACAATAGACGTCATAGAACAGTTGAAAGAAACATGCATTTATCAAGAAAGTTAGAGTTATTACGTGAAAAAACTTTAAAAGACTTACAGGTTCTAAGAAAACGGATTTTGATTATATCTAAAATAGGAGAGAGAAAGAATTATTAATCTTAGAGATAACGTGCAATATCAACAAAATAATTGTTTATATCATGAATGTCAAAAACGGTAAGAGATCAAGATGAAGCACTAAACAAATAATGTCATAATGAAGTGCAGCAGAATTAAGACAGCAAGGCTGTCATTTTATGCTCAACTATAACGCATCAATAATGTGCAATTATTCGTGCTGTCTCAAATGACGTTACGTCTTTTCTTTTACTGTACTTTCACTGTGACTATACACAGTTTTATTGAGAATAGAAACATACTAAATTCAAATAATTTCTACCAAAAATCTCAACTTAGCAAATCTCACTGATTAGAAGTGAACATCTCAAAACAGTGCAATGTAGAAAACTTGACTTTTCGTGTGACGTAACCAGTAACTAGAGCCGAGCATGCGTAGTAGCAGTTGGGCAGACCTATCAAATTAAAGCGTCTTGTGTGATTTCTTTTAAATAATTCTGTTTCGGCAGTACTTTTTTGTAGTTTTGTCCAGATAAATTCCAATCAGAAGTTTAATAATCGATAATTAAAAATAAACTGTTTGTTATTTTTGTAGGCGCACAAACATAGATATCTTTTCCGGAAGATGTCAATATTTCATAGATATCTTGACTGAAAAAATACAAAAAATATTTCAGAGTTTTTTAGGTTGAATAATCAATATTAAAATCACCATACACAATTTAGGTAATGATACGTTGAAAGAGACTAGGGAGTCTACTCTTCTATAGAATTTTATGAGTTTTCTCATCGATGAACAAAAAACTCATCGCTACATTGTTTCACTCAATTTATAAAAGGCCTACTACTGGCATCAAATTAATTAAATATCTCTGGTAAGATTTGTCATATTGAGCAACTTAATTAAACTTAATTTTACTTAAATATTTATTTAAGCGAATTTATTAATTACTGAATCGATCAAATTTTTTGATGATGAATGCATACAAGGTTCTACAATAAAATAAAAATCTTCTAAATTTACGTGACAAATGTCAGCTACTACAAATAAAAACAAACATACCTCACACAATAAAATTAGCATTTATTAAAAGCAAAGATATATTATTTAAGAGCAAAATTTTTCATCATTTTTATAATTACATAATATTTATTATTTAAAACTCGTTTTATATTTTTTGCAGTCTATTATCAGTTCAAATCATTTCAAATGACAACATTTATTATTCTTAAAAGTCATATATTATGCGAGTCTTGTGACAAAACTCATAGATATCAGTGTTGGGTCTCCAAATCTATTAAAAATTATAGTATCAAATATCTATGACAGCATTAGAAGCTAAACGACGATTCTCGAACTGTAGACAGAAAAATGTTTCTCAGAAATGAAACGACTAAGAATTGTTTAAAATCTTTTTTTTATGTTAACAATTGAGTAGCAGTATCTTCAAATCAGTTATCTTTTTAGTGATAAATTGGTTCATGGAAACGAATATAGAGTAGACATAATTTATAAAAAGTAGTAAGTTTTTCTTTAGAACAACTTGAAATCCTTTTTGCTGCGATAACTTTTATTTGCGATTTATGTAAATTTATTCTCTGCTTTCAATTAAATAAGGTTTAAAGTTGCATTTTGTTATGCTGACACTGGTTTTCAATTAAATATCTAGCTGCTTCTATATGTATAAGTGATTGGATAAACTGGGATAGGTTAGCTTAAAAATGTTTTATTTTAGATGTTTTTTTGCCGGTCAGCTTGATTGCACAAACATCGACTGTATCAGCAAAGGCGTCGCTTTCATAGTTTGACTCCCGTTTTTGTGCGATTATGACATCGCTTTTTTAAATACTTTGAACTTTCGTTAATCTTTATGAGTGCTGATTATACTTGTACACCCAAAATTTTTGTTTAGAAAAAAAAAAGAATGTTACTACAATGCACGTTGCTGTACAAAAATTAGCTTGTTGAAAAGCGTATCCATGATATGAGACAAAGCTTTTTATGTATGTAACTCGGACTTTCTATTGAACAAAAATCGGTTAAGAATGAATAATGAAAATAATTATAATTTTTTGTTGACGATTACTGGAACAAATTAATCATTTGCCAGACGAAACTTATTCTGAAGCAGCAGATATGGACTATTGTTTAATAATTCACAAACTAAACAAAGCTTTCAGCGCCCCTATAATCAGCTTTAGTATCTCAATGGCATCGAAAATAATCTATTATATTTTCATGTTATGAAACGTTTTCTGCAAAACGCCGCCACAGCGTTAGATATAGCGGTGCTTTGTTTTATGGCTTAGAACTAATTGTCAATTTAATAAATTTGGTGATATCCAATGAACATTGTTTGTTTCAAATATATGCTTTTCCAATTTGCGTTTAATGTTAGCAACAATAGATTTGTTTTGAAATTTGTTGTTCTTGTGCTTAATATCTTCTAGAACAACTTGTATGTTTTTTCCACTCCGTGAGCTTTTAAAGAAAAGTTCAATTGTATAACTCCCGACAACTTATTTGCTTATAGCTTTGGCTTTAGTTTTTCAAAGTTTATAGCAAAATTCTTTTTTAACTCTTTTGGTGTCAACTGCTGCAGCGAGAACAAGCTTTTCTAAGCTCAAAAGTAAGTGAGTTTTATAGTTTAAGAACATCTTTCAGACTTATCAGTATAGTCAAAATTGGGTTTGCTATACAAAAAAATACACAAATCGTGCTATTCAAGTGCTTTAAATCTATGATAAATGCTTAAATCTGAAAAGACATAACATGCTTAAAGTATTTTTTTTCACAATACTTGTCAGTGTCAAAATTTTTGGTTTTATTAGGATTTTTACACAACTTATTTTAGTGCATCGGGATTCTAGTAATTATTTTTAATAAATACCATTAAATAAAAATGTGAGGTTAAGGCACAATAACAGATCGTTTTGTTGAAAATAAATAGATGGTTTTGTATTAACTGAACAAAAAGGTCTATCGCGCCACACAACTCTGCAGGGCGAAAACCCAGCAGTTGAAGAGAGTATTTCATAGCCGCTTTGGAAAAAACTTAATAAAATAATAATGAGAATGATTTAAAACTATTAATTTCAGTTGACTGGTATTAATAGTTATCAAATTTGTAATTTATAATTGATAATCAACTAGCAAGAAACAACTTACGATTTACATAATGGTGGCAAATATAATGCAAGCAGCAAAATATGATACAAAAACTCGTTATAAAATAATGCCTTGAAGAACGGTTTTGAAAGAAAGTTGAATTTGACTTCGTAAAGTTATTAATAATTCCCTTTCATTTATACATTTATCTATCATTTTATAACAACTAAATACAGTCACTTTGTTTCTAAATAGTGACTACCGAATCTGCAAAGCGCCGTTTTTTGGTGACTTTACGGTGGAATAAAATTTTTCTTGGTTTTTAGGTGCTAAATGTAAAGCACAAGCTTCTATCCTGTCTTGGGCGCTTGTTTTGGTTGAATTACTGCGGTTATGCGTGCCAAGTCTCTCTCTATTATAGCCCCACGAGTGGAAAAATTATTATCACGTTGATTATATAAAATATGAAAGACTTGACTCACTCTTTACTCATTAGTTAAGTCGCTCAACTAGCGTGTTCTTAAAAATTACGCATTAACACAATTGACAGCTAGGCTATATGTAAATTCGTTTTTATCAACAATAAACAGAATTTTTTTTTATATGTGTATATAAAAAAAAGCACAAGACTAACTGGAGAGCTTTGAAACGCATGTCACTTGACAGTAGTACTTTTCTTCACTCTTTCCTATTTTTCTTCATTTAAGGTATTTTGGTGCAGACATTATGTAGGATACTTCCTTTTTACACTTCGTTTTTTTTTTTGGAAGCAGGTCTTAAATTGGTTCGTACTAAAGCCTTGCGTACTCAAGCCTTGTTTTGCTAATGCAACAGTTTTTTATTGAATGAAAGCCTTACTTTCTCAAAAGCTTTTCTTCTAGCAAATTTTGATACAGAACCCATTTAGAGCTAGCTACGCCACTGGACACCTAAAATATATAGTTATTACGCTGTAATTAACAGTATAGTGTTATTCGAATAATATCACAATATTTGCAGTAAAATTAATAGACCAATAATAGTTCATAAAAATAGAAATGTTATGATTATTAAATAAAGTTGATATAACAACTTAATTTATGACCGGATATAAATTAGACTTTAAAATTTAGATTTTTGAGTCATACTTTTGAAGTACTGTGATCAAATAGGTGACATTAAAAATCTCTTAAGAAAGAAAAGGGTTTAGACGAAAATATTTTTATCGCTTTAATCAAGCAAATGAGTGTTTTAATAGAATAATTGTAGACAAATAAAGCGAAAAAATGCTGTACATTAATTGTTTGAAATAGCATAAAACCGTACACCTTATTTTATTGACTTCTTGTCAAAGTGTTTGTATTTGCTAATAAAATAGGATTATAGGAGTTTAGTCGATAAGAGTTAATTAAATAATTTGTTTCCAACAGAAAATGTCATAAAAAAATATTTACCTAAAAATGTGTCAGGTTCTATTATTTCCTCGTTCAATTTCATAGCGCCGTCACGCAAACTTTTTATTGATGCAGAATGTGGAATAAAACTCTTTTTATTTTCTACAATGAAATATTTCTACTCTAACGCGTTCTTTTCTGCCTTGGAAGTGTTATTAATTTGCGGCAACTACAGGATATTTTATGCTACATATTTTCAATTTGTGATCATACAATGTTAAAAATAAAAAAAATCAAATCTTTGTTGTCAAATATGAAATCAAGTATGCGATGATTCATTGTCAATTTTTGTTCCGTTTTGAAGCAGCAAAGAACGAACTATGTTCCAACACCTGCGATAACATTCAGTGTTGAAGGGCTACAACACAAATAGAATGTTTTCAATAGAAGCAGTTTTTGACATATTTTAAACGAGATGAATTTTAAACTCTTACAAATACAACATGTTGCACATTACATCATATTTTTGTTTATCAATAAATAATAAACACTTTCTCATTCGCATTTTCTCTCACCTTCCTGCGCCTATAAACAATTTTCTGTCTCTCGATTTTTGCATCTAAATCCTTTTACACCTCTTACTATTTTTTTTTACATATTTTGACCACTTTGTAATTATTTCAGCTGAATTATCATTCTTGTGCTTTTTCATTCTTTGGTTGTTTTTTAGGTCTTACATCTTTTTATGCATTCAATCTTTTGATTCTCTAATACTTTTAGATTTTTTTCGCTATACTCTTTTTTCTGATAATTATTTTTTGTTTTTTTTTGTTTTTTTGTCGTTATGAAAACCATCTCCAACACCTTTACAATATATCATAGAACAATACTCTTTAAAGTATTGTTTTAGATAGAACACAGTAGCTTAACCTATAATTTCTAAAGTTGTTAGAGCTTTTCATGAAATTCACTACAGCAGTAGGTTGTTTATAACTTAGATAGTGTGCAGTAAAATCAAAAATGTCAACATAAAACATAGTAGCAGTAACTAAACTACTTATTTGTAGTTACTGAAAACTTAAAAAATATATATAATTGAATAGTAATTAATGTAACAAATAGAAAAATATAAAAAAATGGAAGTGTTTTATTTAAGGAAGAGTGTGTTTGACTTTGTAAAATTGGATTTTTCTACATAATTAACCCTAAATATTTTTAAAAATTTGGTTTTTTAGGTAAATTTATTCCGTCAACCAAATTTATATTCAATCAACAGCAAAGGCATAAAACACCAATCTGACACTAATAATTCGTTCTGAATAAATTGTAATCTATAATATATAGATCTTACTTAATATTGCAAAAGCTACATATTTCTCAAAGTAGAGCAAATGTATGTCAAATACTCGTAGATTGACTTTTATGAGTAGAAATGTGGTGGTAGTCAATAAACAATATTTGTTGTAACACGAGCAAGCTTCAGTTTTGCCTCTGCTCGCAATCTTTAAACTCGTACGATAAAGTGCTACGTTGCTACGTCTTAGTTTTTTTTAAAGTCTTATTTCAAGTAGGTTTTATATTTTTTAAATAATATAATTGTTTTGTTCTGTGGGACTTTAAATAGTGAATAGATTTGCAATTCAAAAAGACATAAATTTATCATTTTTAGAAAATTGATTTAAAAAGTATTGCTTTTTTTTGTCTCCGTAGAGAAAATTTAGAAGTATAGTATATGTTGCTTAAGTTATGTATTTTATTTAAGTTTAACATGAGATAATTGTATTGAATTTGATAGAAATTATTTTATTATTTCAAAATTATATATTTTTTGAAATAATTATTGTTTTTAATTAGGTACAATATTGTACTTTTTTTTATCTATATTTGTGAATAATATATGATGTAGTTAATGATGTTCATTTTGTACAAATGTAGTATAATATTTTGTTTGTACCTTAATGATTAGATTTTTACACAAATTTTAATAGATCTAGTTGGATGTCAGATAGTAGTAATAAGATAAATTTATTTTTTATGTTAATAGCAGCTATATATTATTAATGCTTATTAAATGAAAAATTTATCTTTTCTTTTAAAATCTGTCATAAATTGTGTAATTGTCAAATGTTTTCATATATTTTAGCTATTTTTTAAGTGGATTCTTTACTTTGATCATAATTTGTTCAAATAGAGAGGAGAGATCTACATGATGTAATTTATGTGTTAATTTATTATGACATACTTTTAAATAACTTGATGTAATATTTTGATTTATACCTAAAAGAGCAATCTTTGCTTTAATTCAAGTATTTTGAGCTAGCAAAATGAGTTTTTTTGCAGAAACATTTTGATTTTTCAGATTTGATATACCTAAGACAAAAAATTAAATTGAGTTTTTAAAAGACTTAAAAATCTATATGTATAATATAAAAATGTGAATCTTGAAAATTTATTTCAAGATAGTTGTGCAACACATACATTGATTGGAGTAATAATTCCAAAATAATCATAAATTGTTATTAAAAGTATTTTTAAGCCGTAGAAATTTTGTAGACAAACTCTTGTAGAACAGTAGTGTTTATACAACTGTAAATTTGAGTAAAAGTGAATATTGTATGTCTCTATGTGCTAAAACCTAAATTCAAATCCACTGCCGCCTGGCTGCACTTGTTTTCGATTTTTCTAAGGCGGATTTTTATATTATCAATTTTAGATCTTAAGCTGAGATATTTAACTTGTACTACATTAAAAATGGAGTAAACATCAAAGAAAGTAGTAAGCAACAGATATATGCACTTGATCACAAAAGCCAAATTAAGAAGCTTTGTGATCACAAGACCAATTGCAATGCAAAGCTAAATCCTAAAAACTAAATTTTTACTTTTTTTTACTTATATTTAGATTTGCATGCTTTCATACCATACCAGTCTTGAAATTTAAGAATTTAATAATTGATTTTATATTATTCGGACATTTGATGTATAAGATTTAATAGATTTTTTTTTATTTAGAGGATTTAACATATCTTATAGATTTTACGCTTATGAAGAATGTTATAAATATGTTTATTGCAAATTCATCACCTATTTAATCCAATAACTTCTTTCTCGGTCCGGTTCCATGCGTGTTTTATTTTTTTCTTGTATTTATTTCTTGTTCACGCTGTTAATATTACATTAGTCTTTTATGCTGTTGTTTGTTGGAAGTCTGTCCACGTTAGTTTTTCCATTGACTTTAATACCTTCAATTTTACATTATTTATTTTCGATTTGGCTGTTTTCTCTTGTTTTCGCAAAATGGGTCTTTTATAAACTAACTCTACTTTTTGTTTATAGCTGCTAATTTTTATTGCTAAATTTATTTGCCTTATGACCTCTGTCGTGTTTACTGGTGATTTTAGCTTATAGGTAGCTAGATATCATTATCCATTACTTGCTCTAAGGTTTTTTATTTCTTGGCTTTTTTTGTGGCTTTTTGATAAATATGGTGTTTGTTGCTGTCATCTGCATCTTCGCTACTCTGTTGCTGCGTTGAATCGGCATCTTTCTTATCTAATTGTTACTTTTATTTTTCGTTTATAAGATTTTAACATAGAACTTCTTTGTCTTGCTTATTATTGATTTGTATGATTGTCTGTATTGTAAAAGATTAATGTATACTGATGAGCTGTTGTATAACAATACTGTACAATAAAATCGTGAAAAGATAGCATTGCGTTTTCAATCTGTAATATTTTACAATTTTCTGAGTGGTGCATAGTAAATAAACTTGAAGTTAATACAACAAATTGTGAAACCGTCACGTTTACGCTAAAAATAAATCCATTTTATGATTATAGAATGGATAACGTGGAGTATTCGAGGAGCTCAACTGTTCGCGATTTTGACGTATTATTTGACTGTAAAGTGACATTTTAAAACACATATATTCAGTAGTTTTATATGCAATAAGAACTATAGGCTTTGTTCTGAGAAACAGTTGGCAATTTAATATTCAAACACTTAAAATTTTATTTTCTCTTTTACTAGTGTCAAAATTGGAATATGGCGCTTTTATATGGAATCCGTTTTAGAAAAGACATAAAAGTGCTGTTGAAGGTGTTTAGAAAATATTTTCAAAATATTTCTATTTCCAGTGCTGTTGTCATAGTTATCCACGAAGAGAATTTTAATATAAAAAATTCTTATCAACTTTTAACTTTTTTTCTCTAGAATTTTATAAAATTGACATTATTGGTTAACCTCCGAGTTAATCAAATGAAATGCTTTTTTTTTTGTTTTAAGCAAATTAAATATTTATAATATCAACGTTTCTGACTAAAAATTTTAATAATTTAAAAAAGGTAATCAATTGCCACGTTTCGGTTTCTAATGTAACCTGCATCAGATAATCGATAGAGCATTTGGCATTGTAGACAGTTTAACATTAAAAGATCACAATTTACATCTATAATTTTTATAAAAGATAATTCGTATATATTCGCAACTTATTAACTTACAGTGGTATATTGTATATTAAACAAAATAATTAAATTATAGAAAATTTTTCTCTACTTCAATTTGCACTTTTATAAAAAGGATTCCTTAATTATCATAAAAACAATTTATGTATTAGTTATTTTTCGAAATATTGATTAGGAAATAATTGTAAGTGATACTCATATCCTGGTGCCAATTCTAAAATTTACTGCGTTATTACAAGCAATCTACACAATCTCACTTGTATTCCGTTTAAACAAATTATCTTTTAAATATATTCACCATTCTTTATTTATCAAAATTAAATTTGTGGCTAAGCCCCAAAAGTTGTATTTTATTATGAATTTGGTTTATACAGTCATATTAATGTTTTTTCACATTTTTCCTCAGGTATTCTTTAGGCTTGTCTATACATAACACTTACTACACTTTTTTCACAATATATTATAGAAAACGCATAAAGAATTCAACAATAATTTAAGGTATTTCAAGATTATGAACAGTCTGATAATGCTGTAATCTTAAAAAAAACAAAAAGGAAATACAATAAGTTAAATAGAATTTTTCAGAATATGTTAATTATCTCCAACTACGTGTTCTACATGCGTCGCTATTTATTTACATTCACTTTGCTTTTAACTTGAAAATATTATAGTTTAGCAAACATTTTAACCTTTAATTTTTCAACGCAGATTTTATTACTCTCAGTGATGTGTGTACATCTCACAGTAATGTAGAAACATGCTGTAGTATTTTCCATTTTAGATTTCAAGTGTTTTTCAAGGTTTTGCAAAGTAACTTAAAAATTTGTTTATTATAAATTATTTTTTTTAAATATGCATATTATTATTTTTTTAATTAGGTTTACATTTATTGAAAAAATTGGATGATATATATGAGATCTAACCTTTTATGTATTATAAAGCACATAACATAATTACAGTCAATGTGCCCTTTTTTTTTGAAAAGCTAATAATATTTTAAAATAAAACTAAACCACCAAAGTTAATAAAATTTATAAATCTTTTTTATATTAGTGTATAATTAATTATATTATTTTGCTTGTTTCAGACGATCCGAGAAAACACGGCAAGGCAAAAACATGTATTCTAAAATAAAGATTGTCTAGTAAGCATATAAATTTGTTATTTGTTAATATTGTATATAAATATAAATAGTATATAACAAAATAATAAAACAGACAATCGATTTCATGTGACTAATAATTATTATAAATTGTTATATAAGTGTTACTTTATATTATAAATCATGAAAAATAACGATGAGACAATTTTGGAGATTCTTCAGGGACACAAGACGACCAAATGGCCAAGTGCAAAGCTTGTTAAAATTTTCATCGCCAGCACAAAATCGGGTAAGTAAAATAATAATTAACACTTTTTAGAAAATATTATTGTTAACATATTATACCTAGAAAACAGAAAATAACTAAAATAAGGAAAAAATAGGAAATATTAAAAGTGAAATCAATAATATAGCTTATAGACATGACAATATTATTTGTAAATTGTATAACAGACAATCGACATTGCTAAAAGCCATCTAATGGCTCCTTTGTTCTACAATTCTCTTGTCTACAGATAATTGTAATTTCTCTCCTGAAAACTGAAATTACGAATAATGCGAATATGATAATAATCAACGAAATTCTTTACAGATTTTGTTGATGAGCGCCGCATTTTGCTCGAAGTTGTCGGTCCAGAACTTCAAACAATGTATGATGAACAGAAAATTGAGGTAAAATCTTTTTAAGAATCATGAAAAAGTCTTCGAGGTGGGGTCGTGTACTCAACGAATGTTTTTGAATATAATTCCAGGATAATTTGCCAAGGAATTATATATAATCAAAAAATAAATACTCTAATAATCTTGCAACTTTTGACTTTGCTTAAACGGATTTTCTTGCAAAAAGTTTGTAATAAGTAGATCGTTTGTAAGAGGGTGTTTGTCTTAATATGTTGATACATTATCTAATAAATTAAGACTGTTAGGTATAAAATTATTTTTTCCGGTGTTTTTCTGTGTTTAACTGTAGACATATTATTCTTCTGTGCACCTCGTTCAAATTTGATTTAATCATTTTTGTTTTTTTTAGGTTATTATTTTGTAATATTTTATTATTTTTCTGTTTTTATAAATTATAATTTTTCCCATTTTTTTATTTTATCTATTTTTGAATTGCTTATCATTTTAATGCATCTGGCTTGTTTTTCTGCTTTTGTTTTTTTTTTCTAATAATACTTTATTATTTTGGTTTTTTTCTTTGTTTCTAAATCTGCGTCTAACAAATAAATTTTTTTTTTTCAAATTTAATTTAGTGGTAGATATTCTTATTATGATGCTTATTTCTCGTTTATTTATATGATAATTTCTTCTGTTTATTATCTATCTATTCTTGTCCCGCTCTGTTTTTCTGTTCTTCTAAATTAAGTTTCTTTTTATCCATAACATAAAATGACTATTTAAAAATCATTTTTAATAAACCAAAGTAAGAACTCTCACTTTTGAGATTTATCGAAATGATTATGGTATTTTGAATTTTACTTTTGCTGTTAAATTTTCGTATTTTTGTGTTTAGTTGTACTCTATTGAGTTAAAAAAAATATAATTTTTTTATAAGATGATTATTTATTATAAATTTTAAAAATTCATTGAGCAATAGCTGTAGAATTATTCTTTTTTTCGAATGGAATCTTTTTAAAAAATTACAATAATTTATTTTGGTGGACTTATTGTTGTATTATGATATCAAAACAAATGTTTTTTTAAACAGTCACAATCTAGTTTATCAAAATCTCCAAATAAGTGAGCAATATTATTTGAAAAAAATGGTTATTTGGTAATTATTAAATAAGGCCTAAAACGCTGGCAATGTGTCAAACTTTTAGTTAATTTTTACTCACAGATCCGGGTGAAAATACATAGAAGCATTAAATTTTTCAAGATGGGTTTGGAACCTGATTCTAGCGCATCTTCTATGTACATAGGCTGTTAGTCTAAAATAAAATGTTCACAAACCAAATATTTTCGTAAAGAGTTCAAAATCACATTTGATAAATATTTTTCTAAGTTTTTTTTCTTTTGTGAGAAAGCATCCTACTGAATCATTGATATTGATAGTCTTACTTTGATAGAAAAATATTGTAATAAAATTTTTATCTTTACTTATTTACCAATGGTCTCATTCTTAAATTTTCGAATGCTATAAGATTTGCGGTTTTTTTTACTACTAAAAGCTGTAGGTTATGATTATGAAAAGCAAACAAGTCTTGGTTGTTTTCTTTCAGGATCCTGCATTTTTGAAATACAACTATTGTTCGTTCAACTAGTAATTTTAAATATAATAGTGACTTATCAGCATTGTAAGTTTACCCAGGCATCATTTTTAGATTAACTTCTTTTGAAATGAGTCAACAACCGCATTACTTTTTATAATATTTTTCTAGACATTTTCAATAATTGTAAACTACGACAAGCCTAAAAAATGGTAATAGGCTTTTAGAACTGCGATTGGCGTGAATCTACGTATAATAGAGCTGTGGCAATCCTTTTGTAAGGAAGAGGGATGTGTTGAAATTGCTGAGTAAGAAACTATTGATTTTATTATTTTTATTTCATCGTGTTTTTCCTAACGTTTTCGTGGCATTAGAAGCGGTAATGCAATTTTCTATAAAAATGTAAAGTGTGAAAATATGAAGAAAAAAACAGTCAAGGAAGACAGCAAGCATAGTTTATTTGATTAGGTTGTGTTTTAGGTAGACTAATAGATAAGTATGTAAAGCAGAAAGTAAGAAAAAATTATTTTTAAATTTACATTACAACATACTTGTGATAAATCAAATAATTCAAGCTACTAATTAGTTAAATTATTATACTATAATAATATAGAATAAAAAAACCAAAAAAGTAATTTTTTACATAAAATAAAATAAAATAAGATCTTTTTCTAAGTATTCTAATACTTTTTTTCTCAGATGAGAAGTTTCTCGTTATTTTCACCAATTTTACTCTGTTCATTCACTTGTTTTATTCTCATTTTATTTTCAACACTCATTTATAAATACTTTCAAATTTGCAATCTTCTCTAATATTCTCACTACTTTCTTTGTATAGTAGTGTTTTTACGAATTATTATACGCAACGTTTTTCTTTTCTTTTTCTTTTCAATACTTTTTCTGTTTTATTGCCCACTGTTTTTCATTTATCTTATGGTTTGAGAACTTGTAAAATACAAAACTAGAAATCGTTTTTTTTACTTCTCCTTATTACCTTATAAAAAAGTTGAAGTTTTTAAAACTGTAGTCACAATTCAATTTTTTGTTTGAGTTTTGTGTATGTTTTGGTTTATATTCTACGGCTTTTTTACTTTTAGTGTGATTGTTAATACGGATTTTGTTTTTATAGTTAATTAAATTGCTAAAGCTACTTCTTTTTTGACTTGTTTTTTTTACGTGTTTTTTCTAATTTATTATCTATATTATTAGTTAGTCATTGTTTTGTTTTTAGTTTTTTGCTTTTTTTTGGTTCTTGGATGGAACAGAGATTAATTTTGCATTTTTTTTAATGTTTAGTTATATTTGATTTTTTGGGTATTTGACATTTTATGTTGCAAAACGTAAGACAGCTGTATTTAATCATTTTATTTTAATTTTTTTTGTTCTCTAAATTTTTTTCTATTCCATAGCTCTTCTCAGAATATTCTGCAATTTATTTTTATTTTTGAATTAATATTTATTTTAATTTATTTTATTTCCACATTTTGATCATGATAATTTTTCGTTTTGTTCTGGCTAAATATTTAGATACACTTTTAGACGTTCAGTTTGCATTTTCTGTTTATTTTCTTGTTTTTTGAAGGTTATTTTATCTTCTAGTTCTTTGCTTTTTTCTTTTATGTTTTGTAGCTCATTCCATTACTCACAAAGTATTATTTTGTCACATTTATTTGCTAAGTTGCTCTCCATCTTTAGAAAAAACTATGTTAGGGGCAGAGCATGTTAGTGGCAAAACCTTTTTTTGAACTGCAAAGGAGCTCTTAGAATTTTGTATTGCTATAAAAGTTTTTCATTTTCAATTTTTTCCGGAGCCGCTTTATAAATTGTTATACGGTTTTTTGTAACATTTTTCACTCTGAATCGTTTGAGGCATTGTCTCGATCTAAAATTACGTCTGTTTTTTACTAACTGTTTTGTAAAAACAATTTTATTAATAAAAATCTTTTTCTGAATAATATAATGTCTTTAATTGGGAGATTTTTATGAAACTGGCAGTAAATTCGGTTTTGCATGATCTGTAAAAACTCTTATAAGATTGTAATTTGCAGATAAAAAATTAATATTGTCGAATTTCTAATAATTTGTGTTTTGTAAAACGGGCTAAAAATAAAGTAGCAAAATGTTATTCACTGGGTAGTGTACCCTGCTTCCCCTGGTTGAAGCGTCAGTTTCGAACCTGATACGGTTCAATCTGGCAATTTGATCCATCTTTTTCATCACACGTAAGCTGATCGTAAACTAATAGACTGATAGATTGTCACATTCTGGCTTGTTTTATGTAAATTGCTGTTAAAACAGCCGGGATTTTGATAATAAAAAAGTAGTAAAAATGTGATTTAAATAAAGGTTTTGTATTACAAATGTTTCATAAATTAAATATAAAGTTCACTAGAGTGCTATGTACTTTCGATCAAACACGATATCTACACCTGAAGACTTTTTCTTGTAAAAATTGATGAGTAAATTCATTCTTATCAAGGTTGAATTGGTTGACATGCATTTTGGTGCTTCAGAAAAAGACACTTTCGACGCAAAATTGTTTGAAGATCATTTAAACGAAATTAAAATGTGTCAAAAACTATCACGGGGATGTTTCTTTTTGGTAAATACTCAACTAAATGCCTGAATTATTAAAGCGCCAACTATTTTTTTCAGAGTTTAATTGGAAATAAATTCGAACGTCTAATAGTTCCTCCACGTTTAGAAAGCGAGATTTTTGAAGCCTTACTTGATAAAATAGGAAAATTGGGGCTTAATTGTGATATATTAGAAAATTGGTATTTCAAAGAAGATAACGAATATATTTTGAAAGACTGCAGGTTAATATTGATTTTAATATTCTATGAAGCGCATCCGCAGTAATTGTTAAATAGGCTTACTACTTACTACCCGTTACGGTTCAAAAATAGTGTTTTCAGATTTGTATTTAATATCCAATTTTTATCAAAGAGGGTGCCTTTCAAATTATTTTTATTGATTTTCGGCTTTTTTATATTAATTTTCAGATCTGAGAAACTTAAATATTCAATTACACAATATAAGCTTTTTTTAGATTATATTTATAACGCAGAAGCAACTTTTTACATATAATATAATATTTTTCATACATATTAACATTTTGATTATTAATTATTTTAAGCAAACCTAATCAGTTTGAGTAATCTCAGTTATAATAAACGCTTGAAAGTTTTAAAAAAATAATGCCTAAAGATTGAAACCTAAGGGTGCAGTTCGGAAGAAAGTACAGCGACTTAATTTTTTTGTTCATTGTCAGCGATTTTTGAATATCTAACCTGATATAGTGTATCTAAAGTAAAAGGTTAGATCTAGAGGTAGCAAAACTAGATTTGTTTCTATCCAAGCTAGTTCCTTTTGCATTATTCTCTGTCAAGGAAACCTCATCATAAAAGACATACCTATATACTTTTTAGTTGCATTAAAATATGCTTCAACTGTAATAATTTCTAAGAAGCTCATCCATTTTCTGCAATTGTTTGACTTTTTGCAAAGCAAAAACGCTAGATATGTCAGTCTTCTACTTTATTTGGCGTCATATAGTTCTTCGAAAAAAAGCAAAATCTATCAACTGTCATCTTGTTAAAGCTTTTTACTCAAACCTGACACCAATTGCTACCTTCGTTTTTTTCTTCTACGTTTGAATTTTTTCAAATAAGTAAAAAAAAAGTCAAGATGGCCAGAAAGGTTTCTAGTCTTTATTTAAATTTGGATTTGGCAGATTAGCTTTTTTATTCGACAAGCAAAAACTGTACTGCTGACTGAGTGGCCGTACAGAACTTTTGACTTTGTTTTTTAAAATATCTTTTCTCAATTATTTTTCTATCACATGTAAGTTGTTTTTGGTTTGGTTTTTTGTTATTACTTATTAAGCCTTCAAACATTTGTTAAACTTAAAAAAACGTCATTTGGCAAAATATTTTGGTAAACCGATTAAGCGAACTCCTAAACCACCTTGTTTATGTTTAAAAAACCTTATTTTTTTCTTGTATACAGTTTCTGTTTTGTTAAGTTGTGTCTTAATATTTGATATTTGATATTTTAAAGCTCCACTATAGCTTTGAATAACAAAACAATTGTCAGTAGGTCTAATTAGAAAGTTGTCTGATTGGGCTAATTAGACTAATTGATATTAAATAGTGTAGTTTCGATACATTTTTGTTACAAAAAAAACACAGTGTATACCTACTTCTTCTCTAGACAGCAAAACATATTACACCTGTTTTTTGAAAAAAAAACTTTAGGCTCTGAGTGGTAATTTGTTATTTATTTGTTCTATTCTTCTTCTTTGGCAGTCGTACTCTTTACAGATCACTAGCACAGTTATGGCCAGGTCAGGCTTTTTTCTAGTTTTTTTTTCGGTTTGTGAAAAGTCTGGGCTCTACGATTGCTTACAGATTAATTTCCATTATCTCTAAGCTTGATCGATTTTTGACTACTATTTTTTTTATAGATCTTTCTTAATGTTACTCTTCCGTAATTAGTGAAAAAGTGAAAAAGTGAAAACGCAAACAATCTTTAAGTGTTTTCTTATTCGTAAAATTTTTTATCACAAAATTATAATATTCAAAATATAGTAATGAAAAATCTTCAGTTTTTTGCTAATCTATTTTTCTGTATTAGGGCAAGTATTAAAACATTTGGACAATTTATACTTTTCAGTGCCTGCAAACTGCAGTAAAAATCAAATAATATTTAAGAATACAAAAAGAAAGCGATTGATTGAAATTTTAAGTTTCTCAGAACTTATCTTTAAAAAAATATTTTTAAGATTTTTTTCTTATTAACTTTTTGAAATCAAACAGTTACTTTCAGATAATTAGCGTTGTATTTTTATTTAGATTCTCAACGCTAGAAGAATGGCGAGCAATATCTGATGAAATAATTACTATAGTGTACGAATGTATGCTTGATATGCCACCTGTACCGAAGAAAAAACTAAGTTCTTGTTTAAAACCTATTCTAGAACAACAGTTCAATTTTGCTCTAGGTAAATAAAACATAATTAGAAATAGAACAATCAAATGATAATTATCATATTCTAAAATTTTTTGTTCAACGATTTGGGATTTACTTTTACAGGGTTGGCTCCTGGCACAGCTCATCACGTTTTAAATGTTTTCAGAGAATGGGAAGTACCTGAAAAAGCTGACCAATTTTATCAGGTGATCTAATAATTTTTCAATTCCAGTAATGATAATTGACGTATTTCAGGAAAATTCTAGCCAATTAAATAAAACTATAGAAAAATTATGTCGCGAAAATTTAGCGTTGTTTCATGCAAATGTAAAATCACTTATTCCCGAAGAAAATAATATTTATTTCAAGTGAGAATTTTTTAGACGCAAAACTTGTAATAATTTTTTGAACTAAATTATTTTAGAGTGCCTTGGAAACCTGGAGGGATTAACTCAAAACACGAGGAGCACGACGCATATCTAAACGAATTTAAAAATCGTGTGTTACACAAATTAAAAACTTTAATAAAAAAAAGTTTAGATGATGAACCGGAATTGAAATCTAAGAAAAAAATTGTAGAGGTATGCTTTTAGAAAAAAAATTTTAAGTGCTTTTTTTGGTTCTTATTTCAATTTGTTTATGAATAGCAATTTTAAAATAGTTTCTTTAAAAGTTACTCGAATTTCATGGCTTATATATAAACCTGGAAATTAAAAATTCAAAAGATTATTTAGAAAAGCTTTTCCCCTACTTATTTCTGCTCAGATGCAGCAAGGATTTACAACCCGAACAATGTAATAGTAAATTCTGTCTTTACTAAGCCAAATTATTTAATAAGGTGTTGAAATAAAAATGTAAGCATTAACGATAACAAAGATTTATGAGTGGTTGTTTTTGAAATCGAGCAGGTAGAAGCTGTGAACAGCTGTAATCTTGCAAATTTTCTCTAATTTTATTATTCATGTCGTTTTGTCTATCTTTCTCAAATAAACGCAATCTATACAGTGCTTTTTCTCTTATCTAAATGGTGCAAAACAATCTCCAAGTATTTCAAATTTTCTACTTGCACCCTTGATGATACATTGCCACGCAGTTTAGAAGCGGTGAGATGTTATTATTCCTAAATTTTCACTGACGTCAAAAATGTAAGTTATCTCCTGTTTCTATGACGCTGTTACCGTCAATATACTTTTTGCTGTTATAATGAATCTGAAGTCTCTCTCTTGTTTAATTTTTTGAGCAAGTACTGTCACTTTGTTCTCTTTTGTTCCGTACTGCAAGCGTTTGTGCATTTGTTGTGCGGAAATGTTATCTGGAAAATGTAGCATTTGAAATATTACAAAAAACAGTCTAAGATCGTAGTTGAAACCTCAAGAACAACTTTTTTTAGTTCTTTAGCAATCATAAAATTAATTGGTTTCTAGTGTTTTCTTCTTGTTTTTCACCGACTATTGACACTTGTCTGAATTCCAAATGTTCACAGTATGGGCTGTGGTGTGCGGCTTCTAGCAAATTATTCCAACTTCTTTTTCTTTGTTTATAGTACAGTTTAAACCTCTACTTCTACAGTTTAACTCGTGCATTTTCTACTCGATGTCAGACGGAGTAAAAGAGTTATTAGTTTTTGATTACAAATTAAATAATTTATAAATTACGTTGTTTTATTTTTTTTAGATGCTCAAACCTTACTGTTTTATAACCAACAGCTTAGAATATAATATTTTTATGCTATGTCAGAGATAGCCATAGAATTTTCAAAATTATCAATTATTGGTTATATCATGCTACAATAGAGAAAACTTGCTGTAAAATTTTTTCATACTTGAGTTTATTTATAGGAAAATTTTCAAGAAAATATAACACATCTTACACTTTGTTACGAAGACGTAAAAGTAGATTTTTCAAACTCCGAAATTTTTGAAAAAATAAAACAAACAGTACAAAATACAACAAATATTAGGCATAATCCAATATTAATCTATGGAAATCCGGGATCAGGAAAAACATGTCTGATACAAACAATCTACCGACACTTTGAAAATTGGTTTTCTTGCCGAACTCTTAGAATTATTAGATTTACTTCAACAACTCCACGATCTTCATATAATTTAGAATTGTTAAGAGTTATATGTCAACAAATTTGTATAGCATTGAAACTTCCAGAAGGTTTTCTCCCAAAAGATGCTTCTTTTGATCCTTTGTATATCAACAATTGGTTTCAAACACTACTAAGAAATTTTGAAGAAATGAATCAAATCCTTGTTATATTCATTGATGATTTGCATTTATTGAATCCGTTAGATGCCGATTCAATCAATGCTTTAAGCTGGATTCCATTGACATTACCGAAAAAAGTTCACATAATATGCACAACTGGCGTTGAATTAGACAAACTGCGAATGACACCGGTACAAAAAGAACGATTTAAAAACCCTGAATTTTACATTGAAATGCCAACAGTAGATTCATTTGAAGGTGCGTATGTCCAGAAATATATTTTATCTAATGCTGCTGCCAAGTATTAAATTTCAAATTTTTCAAACTTTATAAGTTTGAAAAATAGTAAATCAAGAGATTTTTGCTTAAGGCTAAAATCTTCATTTTTCATAAGTTAGTAGGCAAATAAACAAATTAATACATTTTTAGCGTTTTATTTTACAAATATAATACAAGACTATATAAGTTTAGCTTTTCATATTAAAACCAAAACTTACAATGTACTAGAGCTTTATTTGAAATTTTGTAGTTTCATTGAACCTAATCATATTTAATAAAAAAAATTAGGCATTGTAAATTCACAATTTTTTTTTAAAATGGCTTTGATTTTTGTAAAATAATGAAAAAATGAATTAAAATTGTGATTTTAAAGATATTCTAGAATTATCTCCATAACGTCTACCTAATCCTAAGAAATATGATGTAACAAGGCTCTTTTGAAATACGGCGTAGTCATAAAAACGATAAAAATGGAAGGTCTAATACTGATAACCAAAATTCGAAACTTATTCGACTAAATATTTGTGCCTGAAAGACCAAAATATTCCAAAAAAGTAGAATAACTCAAGATTTTTACATTTACACAATATCAAAAATAAAACAAACCTAAAAAACTATATATTGGTAACTAAAATATAAGCGGCATACCCGAGATATAATAAACAGATTGGAAAAAATGAAGTTAAATTTGTACCAGAATTGAAAATATCATGGATTCCGTTCTAGGTATGATACAATCAACCATCTGCAAAGCCTATTAATAAAAATGTTTTTTTTTCAAAAACTGCTCTAAAGATGTGTTTTGTTTATTAAAAAGCGTTCAACACAGTGGAATGGCCTGCTAGTCTAAGCGGAATATTAAAATGCAAAGTCGATTTTTAATATTGTAGCAAAATTAAACACATAAATGTAAATGTTACAATAGCTGTATGCCTTTATTCTGTAACTAACAAAATGAAGATCAAAGAGCAGTTGGACAAAACAATATCAAGTGGTTTTTTAGCAACAGTTACAAAATTGGCATAGCAGCGGAAAGGATTACCAATTGAGAGAATAAAAATAAACTATTTTTTTTTGCAAACAATATTAAATAACATAGGAAAAGCCAAATACAAGAACTTAAGCGTCGTATCATAGAATGTCAAATTAATAACAAACTTTTAAATCACCAGAATAATGCAACTATAAATATTTAATCCTAGAAGAACACGAACAAGAAAAATCAACATCTTTAAATTGAGCAGCTTATACAAACTTTAAAATATTACTAAAACCAATATTTCACTCTGTCTGAAACAGATTAGCTAATAATCTGCCGGTTCAGATCTATAGAGCGCAAACTCTGACTCTATGCAAAACAATTCTAAAAGCCCAAGAAAGAATACATAAGAGAGAATGCTAAAATTGATGCTTGTTCGTAGCCTAAAAAATCGAGTGAGAACAAAAGATATCTCAACGATCTTCTATGTAGTGAACGTAATACAACAAATTGAAAAAATATAAGTAGAGATGAAGTAAATACATAGCTAGAATTAAATTTCAAAGATAAACTCAAAACAGCTTAGGCTGGAAGTCAAGAACCTATAGTTCTTAACTTCTTCAAGAATAGATAATTTAGAAAAATAAAAAAAAATATGAGGACGTGATAAAAATGATGACTAAAAATTAAAGAAAAGCAAACATCTTTAATTACACTACACTTTTCACTTCAATAACAGTTACATCAAAATTTAAATATTGGTCGCATTGGTTTTGTTAGTTATAACAAAAAATTTTAAAGCTTAGAGAAAATAGTGCAAATTGGCATAATAATATTGAATTTCAAGATCTACTTGATTTAATTTATCGCTCTACACAACAGTGGTGGCAATGCGTATAGCTCTTGAAAAATAAACTAATTTAAAAAAAAATACGAAAAGAAAAAATTGTGTGTGAGGATAAACACTTATAACAAACATTGTTTGCAACACAATATTGCCAATAAAGCTGCTAGATTTAAAAAATAGTTCTGTCTATTACTTACATCATTTGGACACTAATTTAACCGAAAATGTAATAATTAAAATAATTGATAAAAAATTTAGCAGCTTGTGCTGGTAGACGAGTGATAAATATTCTTTTATCCACAATAGTAAAATGCTGGCGAAATAACAGCTGACGCTAAAAAAATGCAAATATGAAATATAATCTTACAATATAAAATTTTTGCTTATTTAAAAGAAAGCGGAAGTTAAAGAACATGCTGCAGAAAATCGATCATCAACAATGTAAAGATAAAAAACTCAATATACTCCATTGCAAAATGAAATTTAGATTGAAAAAGTGAGATAATAATAACTCAGATGATGAGTCGTAGCGCAATGCCGATTTCGGTATTTATTTTGGTCAGCGTTTATGAAAACAAAACGATTCAAATCTCTAAAGAGAACTCTAAGAGAAATTGTTTTAATTAGTTTCAATTTTACATTTTTCTAAAAAACGAGATTTGAAAATAAAAAACTACAACTGACAAAATTTGTATAGATTAGAAATTGGTTTCTAGAAAACCAGATAACGTTTGTTAAAAAAATTGGGAGCAAATGGTCTATTATGATACACAAGTATGTGTTTGGCAGGTTTACATACTAATACTACTTTCGAAATTTGAATATTTGAGCTATTCATTCTAAGCACTGATGGCACTAGGTCTTTAATATTATACAGTATTTACTTTAAAGAATCTCGCGGTTTTTGTTTTATAATTGTTCAAAAAGTCATGTAGAGTAGAACCCTAGCTTAAAAAGAGCGCTTCAAATTATCTGTCATATAGAAGCAACTTGAGCTTACTTGGCAACGCTGCGTGCACATGTATCTGATGACAAAAGTCAGCTGTAATTTTTTTTTCAAAGGGAGCACTTTATTTCAATTTTTGTTGTTCACGTGTGATTTGTGTATGCAACTTGCAGAGAGGTTAGCTCATACCATACAGATAAGCTCATACGTATGAAAACTGTGACACGGACCTGACACACTGATAGTACAGATTGGAAAAACAAGATGCAATGTTGCCAGATGGTGCGATGACGTAGAAAGCACTTTGACGTCACAGTTACTTAGAACAACAGGAGAACGTTGCCTTTATGCAAATTTTAACACTTTTTTTTCTACCTTCATATGGACAATTCGGCGGGAAAAAACGTATCAGATGAATGAGAAGAAGTTGTAGTATTAAAAAAAATAATAATAAAAAAAAGTGTTTTACCTTATTAAAAAACAATACACAGGCAACACAGCATTGCTCTCTACCATTATTTAGTATTTTCAATAACATAATAGTTTTTTAAATAATTAATTTTTTAATTGTCCGTACTGATTAATATGTTATTTTAATAAATTTGAGTTTAAGCTAACAGCAAAATTTTATTAAGCTAACAGCAAAAGTGGTTAAATTTTGGCACTTTTGAGTATTTTTTTGACCAACTTCTAATTATGTTGTGTTGTTTTAGAGATATAAAATAGACTCGAAAATGCGCTTGCAAACACAATCCTTTCTGCTTTTAATTAAGTATAATTATTGTATTGTCAATTTGGTCTAATTAAAGCGTTTTATGCACTAGCTTGTAAAACAACCATTTTAATTAGAAAAACAATGGAACTAGTTTGGACAATAAAGGATTGTTTTGGTTTGCTATTTTATATACATAAATAGAATCTGCTTTTTAAGCGATATATGAGGCAGCAAAGCTCAACCTAGAATTTCCATTGGAATAAAATTGTTTGAAAGAGTACAAAAAATATTTAAAAAAATAGCTTTTAATTTAAAAACATGTTGTTTTACTAAGTTTTTCATTTTTTAAAAACATTATTATAGACATAATAAAATACTTTTTTAAAAGCTACTTGAACTAAATATTAAAAACGTTGAAACAAAAACGTAAAATAATGTTTAGGTTTTCAACTATTGCGTAATTATTCTTTAATAAATAAACGATTTTCTTTTTTTTTCTCGATTCTCTTTAGTCTACGTTTTTTTAGAAAGTTACTAAAGAAAACTTTATCCTAATTCTATATCATTTTAAACAAAAACCTTCATCTGTGTATAAGCTTTATATTGTTATTATATTTAATTTGTAATCATACGTCTATTTCTAAATGTCGGTTTAACCGTATTTCGTATAATTCAACCGTACAAAAATATCTTAAGATTAAATTTTTCCTTAAAGATTGTGTAATAAGTAAAATAAATATAAACAATTTTGTTAAATTCTAGTAATAATTATTTAGATTTTGACAGTTTTAGAATACTTTTTTTCAAAGGTTTGTATTTCAAAGTTGACAAGCTAAATAAATTGTCAAAATGTAATAATAATTATTGAGTGAAACCTTCTAGAATTTGGCAAAACTATTTATATGTAATTTGTTCGTAACACAATCTTTAAAAATATCGATGACAAAACTTTAAACCATATTACATTTTTTGTTTTTAATTCTTGGCAGTAGTATTAAGAAATATGTAATTGTGCTTTTAAAAGTTGCTTGGATATTGAGTTGATTTACCGTAGATTTTGTCACAAAAAAGTTTGAACAGTTGGAAGACAACTTTACTAAAAATGCCGTTGCGAAACTATCATCTTTAATAACTTGTTCTGAATACGGGTTAACCGAAACGGAACTTTTAGAAATTTTAATGCCGATAAGCAATAGTGAAGCTGTGATTCATGTCGAGGATGGCAATTTCAATTTTTCATCTTTATGTTCCATTCGTCGAAAGCTCGGTGACTAAACACTAGTGGTAAAAGATAATGAATTATTAAAAAACTTTTAGATCCTCTTCTTAGGGAAAAACTAATGAGCGGAAAATTGCTAATTGAGTGGAGTCACGTGATGATAAAAGATCTAGTTCGAAAACGTTATTTGAATAATCAAGAAAATCTTCGAAACACACACACAGAGCTGGCCAACTTATTTTTTTGTGAGTTTTGCAGAGACGAAAGTTGTGATGAAGAAGAAGAGGAAGGAGAACCAGGTAAAAATCAATAAATTTGTATAAGTTAAATTGCATTTGTAAACCTACCTTAGCACCTCTCATGTCGGAAATTAGAGAAACTCCTTTTCAATCGACTGTTTTTAAAGATGTTACATATAGTCAAAGGCACATTGATGAAGCTTGGATTCATCTTCTACTAGCTGGAGATACTGCTAAATTGAAAAGTTTGTGTATGTGCAATTACGACTTTCTTCTTGCCGCCGTAAGTTAACTTTAAAAGTTGAAATGCTTTGCTACAGCGATTTCTCTTTCAGTTACAAACATTTTCAGTTAGCTATTTGCGCTGTTTGCTGGAACATGTCAGATGTTATCTTCTCGATAGAGAAATTGAATTGGTATACTATTCTATTAGAAAATCCACCGACGTTCTTACCAGAGACACTTACCAATTAAGTACACAACTTATTTCTTGGTTACGTCCTGTTATAGAACGTGGTGGAGGTTTAATGAGCGCGTTGGTTACATCTGCTATGGCTTGGTGTGATGGGTTTACTCTACCTTTAGTGGTCCCATTAACAGATTGTTTACAACCTCCTCTTCCACAACAATCTAGAATAATTAATACGCCAAATGTTAGACTTATTGAATCCACACCTTCTGGTCAACATGTCGTTTGTGTTGTTGATACGGAACCACAACTTTGGCATATAATGAGTAACCAGTTAGTACACACGTTCCAAGGTTTGTTAACAAATTTATCTTAATTGTTAAGTAACAAACAATAAATATTAATGCTTTCTTTAAATAAACCTCTACAAAGCATCTTTTATCTAATAAATATATCTATTAATTTCTAATAACACAACTTAATGTCAATAATTGCAAAGTCTAAAATGTCAATATCTTTTATACATGTATGCTCACAAATTAAAAAAAATATTGTTGCTTTGATAAATCTTGAAAAGTTAAAAGAGAAGTATTTTGTATACATTTAATTAAAAAAAATAGTTTTTGGTGACACTAAAAGTGTTGTACCGGTTAGAAAAAATAATCTATAGACGTCGCTTTTTAAAAATGTAGTTGGAGTACATAAAACGATAAAATCTGTGTTGGAGTCTCTATATTAACTGTGTTGGAGTCTGTAGAACATAAGGCAAAGTAAAAAGTTATTTACTACAGATGCTCTATAGGTTTTAAATCTGGCGAACGAGAGCTTATAGAAAAGCATTAACGCTTACTAGGGCGGAATAAATCTATAGTTCACCAAGCAATCAGACAAAGTGGGTTTTTTTGTTAAAAAGACGTAGAAACGGTTATCTAAGTAAGCTAGAAAAGTACCTCTATACATGATTGGTGTATTAAAAACAAATTTAAGAGAAAAAAGTTGGTAATTTTTGACTATAATAATATTTATCGTACGTTTCCATCCATAAATAACATTGAATTACATAAAATGAGATTGATTATTCAATAATGGAAAAGTTGATTTACAGCTACAAGCTTAATAGTCGATTTTCTCATTAATGACAGTTTTAGTATTGTTTTAACACAAGATACTTAATAAAAACTCTTTCAGGTAAAAAACGCAAACATTATGATAGTTCATAATAAATCTCAATTAAAAACATTTACAAGTTGGCTATGAAAAATCATTAATTAAAATAAAAAAGATCAATGCAAATTTATTCAGACTACTCTGTAAACTTGAACATGTTTTGTTCTTATTGGAACTCATTGGCAATTTACACTAGATTAAAATTTGAATGAATTTGCAGTGACGATCTTGGACCTATATGTATAAACATCAGAAAGAAATTTTTTTGTCAAAGAAATGTTTGATGCAAGGTTGCTTCTAATAGATGACGTTTTGTTTATTAAAAGTTATTTTTTTTTAATACTTGAATAAACCATATTACAATCAGAGACTGGCACTGTAGATGCTCACTAAAATTATCACTAAAATCTTAAAATATAAATCTGGGACTATTTAAAGTAAAAAAAAATGTATTTACTATTTAATTCTTAATGGTCTACTTTCACTTGTATATTTGACCCTCCAAAAATTTATCTCTTAAGTGTTAAGTAATGAGATCTTATTAAAAGGTTTTAGGGACCTTTGGCAGTGCGCTTGAATATTTTGTTTAAGATCATTTAACTTAATGCAGCTGGCTGAATATGATTTTAGCTTTTATTGTCTATCAAAGATAAAGTCTTTAAGATTTTTCTATATGAGAAAATTGTACATTCTTACTTTTTTCACAGTGACAGCTGTCAACTATTAAAGAAAATTTTAAACTAAAAATCAAAATCTTAACTGAAAACTGTTGTTGATCTTGACATTCTATACTTATATTAGTCTTTTAATCTCAATATTTTTGATGATTTAATGAAAATTTTTATGAATCTTTAGAAGCAATTTATGCATTTTACTTTGTTAATAGATAAACTGGTTCTAGTACTCACTCACGTCTTCATGAGTGCTACAGGCCAAACGTGTCTAAATTGTTAGAAAAAGAATTTTAGAGATGAATAATAAACATACAGATATTGACTAAATAATATAGAAACATGCAGTCAGTTCTGAAACTCTTCAATTAAGTTGCACATTATTTCAGGTCAATTTAGAGATTGTCAATCAATTCCTGGAGTTAATTTTGAACCAAATTTGAAATCTCTTGTGAAAACAGAACAGGAGAAAGTCTAAATCGCCGATACTAAAGCTATTACAAACAGGACAGCTTTTACTGCAATCCAAAGCTGTACAAAAAGTTCAAAATTATTGTTTTGTAAAAAAGACCACCTTCTTTCTAGTCTTATTATCTTATTATACGGGATTTTGCACCCAAATAGACTAAAAAATCGTATCGACTCAAAGAGCTTAAAGCTCCGACGTGCCACGTATCAGCAATGTGTTTATGCTTTAATGCTTGTATAGTGATGTGTTTGTCGTGTTCAGTTATGTTTATGCTGTTTCGCTAAAAATTGTAGTTATTATCAAGACCGCATAGTTTATAAACCTATATAGGCAGTTGCCTAAGGGCGCCGACGCTTCGGAGGCGCCAGCGCGAGCGACGATCAACTAATTTTCATTATTGAAAATAATTATCAAGTTTTCAGTTATAATGTTGATTGTTTTCGGATTTTTTTTCAAGCAATTGTCAAAAATCATAATTAACTAATTATAATCGCTTGTACAAAATTTTGGGATTCAATCAACATATGAGTGTTATTTGGTAAGAAAATTGCTGATCGAACAATTATTAATTTTAACTGATGTAATTAATTAGTTGAACGTTGTAAAAAAAATTTTTGTTGTTTTACAGAAGTTCTAAGTGCGACTTCGAGTTTTAGGAGTATATTTCTAACATTCTATTGAATCAAAATCAAGCTATTCACAATAATGCTTAGGTTCACTGCTTAGGTCCGTTCTATATTGGTAATTTTTTTAATTTTATTTTTTTGTTGGTTTGTGTCCGGGTATATAATAGAAAAAAGCACGTTCTATAATTTAAATTTTTTTTTCTGGTTTTAATCATGTATGACAAATAAAAGTTGTCTAAAAAAACTGTAAACAAATATTATTCTTAATTTTTTTGCTGAATAATGTAGAAATTTTGAGTGTGTCTTGAAAAACAACTTCAACGTATTAAACAATTGATTTTAATTAGGCATCGGTGGTGTTCATTTTGATGTTAAATATTATGTTTTGGTTTATTTCAGGTGTTAACAGTTAGATAATAATAATTATCTGACGGATGAATTTTGGTTGTATTATTATTGCCAAATGACAATATTATTAGGTAACAATGTTGTTACTATAGCACATTCAATCAAAATAATCTTTTACAGTAAAGTTGTTATTTTTATCAGAAAAAAGTAGCAGCATCACTCTAATTTTCTGCTATTTTAAAGATTTTTTTTTAACGTCACATTGCAGAAATGCAGGAAAAAAAAGTATCTATTTAAAAAAACACGAAAAACAGTAGTTTGACAGTAAACTTCTGTTGAAAACAAAACTAATTCAAACTCATCTTGTAACGCTGTTTTAATGCATCATAGATTTTTCGATATACTAAAATAGAACTATAATAAACCAAGTTAAAGCTTGAGTTTTCTTTTTATCATACACTCTGTACATTGTTTTTTAGTGGTGTATATTATTTTATAGTATGAATGAAAAACCAAAGTCTTGAAGCGAGGGCAAGGCTATAATATAGTTGGATATGGGCAAAAAAAGTCTCTTTTTAACTCTGAATATTATAATAACATTAATGTAAGTTTATTCAAATTAGATCCGTAGATTTGGACATGTTTCGTTCTTATTATTGGAACTCTCCAGAAAACCGCAACAAATTTAGATTTGAATAAGTTTGCGGTGACGAATTTGGGCTTGAGACATAAGACGCTAACTTGTCCAATCAGCGATATACTTTTTTTTTTATCTCATTTGAGCCTATCAATCATTCATTTAGAGAGACCTATATGCCGTAAAACATGTTAGAAACTTCTCAACTTTTTGATTTAAGGTTAGTTTCTAATAGGGGTTGCTAATTTAGATATTATAGCAATCTCTGCAATAATAATAATTTTGACAAAAATGTATGTTAAAATAGAAAGTTATTTAGTTAAATACCAAAATTGCTTATAGTATTTTTTTATCTTGCGTTAATACAACTGAAGTTTGTTTTTTTTCAACCACTTTTTCTAATTAACGCAAAACCAGATTTATCAATATAACTTTCCAACAAAACTAAATAATTTCAGTCCAAACTCGACATATCCAAAATTAAACTGATGATCTTGATTGCACACTCGAGAATTATGGTTAAGCAAAAATAACTTCGATAATGTTATAGACGTTACTAAAATACGTTGTTCTACAAATTAAACTAACTGACACGTTTTTATCGTTTGATGCGAAATTAGAAAAAGTGGAGATAAACACATTGACTGCCAAGAGGCCCACTGGTATGTTTACTACGGAAACCGTGTGATACAAACAATAATGTGCCACAAATGAAATTTTGGTAAAACATCTCGTGCTTTAACGATTTTGACATAGGTAAAGTGGCTGTTTGAGAATTTATAAAGTAATTTTTTAATGCAAACTAATATAATATTTAAATAATGTTTAAAACACTTTTTTTCATACAAGATATATGTCTGTCAAAAATATAATTCATTCAAAAATAATTTTTTTTACAAGCTCAGGTTGATAGAGTAGATAGAGCAGTTTTTACCAGCTATATTTTCGTAGGAAACAACGCATCTGTCTCTTCTTATGTTTCTTTTTAATTCATGACATTCAATGACAATTTCTGAGAATTTGGATTTCCAAGTTGGAAAATAAAGTTTGTAAATCTTTTTTCTAAACATTCCAATTGTTATTTTTGATTTAGATATTTCAGTACATTAAATGTATGAAAATTAATAATTGTACGAAAAATTTTCCTGAATCATTTCATACCTTTTTGTGCAGTAATTGTAAAATTTTCGTTAATCTGATAGATCGATAAAATATTTAAATTGATAATTGGTAATCTATAAGTAGTTTAAGTTTTTTTCTACTATCTACTATTAGATGGTACATAAATTATTTTGCTTACAAAGAGCTAGAACAAATAGTTTAAATTTTATGTTTAAAATGTATTTATTACAAATTCTTTTTTATATTTTACTTGCTTTTATAGTATTGTGTTCACTGCTTTTTTCTCTATTTTATCGTAATTTTCCAATTAGGAGTGTTTAGCAAGACAACAATCATTTGCAAACTCTACGCTGGTTTTTTAATTATCGTAGAGTACTCGTTTTTTGTCAAGTAAAAACATAGTTTTATTACATAATTGTTCTTTTGAACTGTATGTAATGTTCTTGATCTTTTTCTCAAATTGGAAATATACTTATTTTTACAGCAGAATTTACACAGTTAGCACATATAGGCCAGAAATTGCATTTTAAACAAATGGCTTTTCTGCATCCAATTCAAATACGCGACGGTTTCTTGTATTAAAAATAATGAATTTTTTGCACTATTGTGCATTTGTTGAAAGGCACCATGTCAGTAAAGCTAATATAAGACGCTGAGTGGCACATATATTGTGTCAACAAAATTATGTATAAAAAAAACTGCTTTTTGACACAAAAACTTGTTATCTCAGCCGAGAAAACTTATTCAAGGCTGTTTTTTAAATAAAAAATGATAATGGTCCTAGAGACTCTAATGTGACAAGTAAATGTAGCAGTCAACGAGTTAAGTTTTGACTGAATACTCACTCCTCTGTGATTGACTATGATCATTATGAGACATTTTGAACTAACTTATTAACAGTGCTGTCCAAGCAATATCGATTAGACAGCATATTAAGTTAAAGCTAAAATCAACTAAAGCTGAGTCTTGAAAAATTTCATCATTATGCTCATTATTTGTATAAAATGAGCAGTTACGTCTACTCTCAACTGATTTTCGGTTATGATATTTTTAATAATTCCAATGTCAGTTTTAAAATTATCGTGTGGTGAGTGGTAATAATATATCACAGATTACAATAAAATTTGGTTTAAAAGCTTCAAATAAGCTAAGTGTATAATAAAAAAATCTTTCAAAAATATGTGAGAAGTGATAAAATTGGTCGTAAAAGTGGGGAGAAAAAACAATTTTACGATTTTTGTGGCTTGTCTAACCCGAGGTTCCAGCATTCGCCTCATGTACGGATCCGTCACTGAGTGCAGACATAATTGTAGTGTTTTAATTATTAGCAACTTTTGTTTATTATTTTTCTTCTTTACTGAAATTGTTACTCATAACGTTATTTTTAAAGCTCCACTTCATTTGTATGGAAAAAAAAATTCTGTAATTGCAACTTTATTCCTATTCATGATGGGTAAGTTTTTATTTTTAAATTTTTTATGTACTTGTGTTTGTATTTCATTTCTTAGTTTGGAATGCTGGAAACCCAACTGCGGCGAAAACCTTTTAGCTTATTGATTTTTTATCTCATAAAATATTTACTTTTAAAATTTTATTTAAATTTTAAATCTTATCTACCTTATTGCAGACACGGTTATTTTTTTATGAACTTTTTACTATTTATGACTTGTCAATAAAATTAATAGTTTTTTGATTTTCTTAGAAAACACTATTACTTAAGCTAATGACCTAACATATATACGTAGATTTCTCTCATAAGAATTATCAGTTTTAAAATTGCTAAATATATTTAAGACGCAGATTGATTAAAATTCCATTTATCATTTTATTCTCTAGAAACAAAAGTAACTTTTTAATTATATGTCTAATCAATAACGGAAAAACCGTGCCGTCGCGGCATACCTACTCTACTTTGTCTTGTCTTAATTATGGAATAATTAAATTTAGCTTATAGGTATGGTTGATGTCGATATTGTATACTTTTTAGTGGAAATTTGATTTTAAAAGTTTTTAATTTTATTTTGTCTAAATTCTAGTGAACTTTCAGAAAACTTGAATAAATACTTAAAAATATTGGTTTTATGCAAAGAAAAACATATAAAGTACCAGCCTTCAGTGTACAATACTATCATCAGGTAGCAATAAGTAATAATTAAAAAAAATAGCTACCAAAAAGAATCTTATAAATTAGCACTGCAAATTCTTAACTTATTACAGGGAAAAAAAAGTGAAACTACCTATGCAATAAAGTATGAACATTAAGCTGATTGTTCAATAATTTTTCGGTCTGGAAAAGTTTAAAGATCACCCAGTTGTCTAAAATATATAATTATCTATTCTTGAAATACTGTAAAACTTTAAAACTATATCATATTCTTTAAGCAGATGTTAAGTGTGGTTAGTCTAATACTAAAAGTTTTAATGTTGAAATCTAATAAGTTGGTTGATTTATCAATTTTCATCTTTAAGGTAAATTTAAGAAGAGATATATGGATAAAGTGGTCACTTTAAACTTTAAATGTTGTGTATTAATAGCCAAAAATTATTAACAAGGCAAAATTAAAAGCACAGGGTACGTCCAACCTATACTTTAGAGTTGTAAAAAACTTTAATTTCCACTGGTTTTGGTTTAATGTGTTTAAATGATCTTTTCACTAGACCGAGTTAAAGCGTTTTCCAGCGATGGACTAAAATGACTAGTGCAAAAATGTGTGACTGAAATGTGCTCATATTTGAGATAGAACTAATCTATTTTATCAAAAGTTAACAATAGAAATTACAATAATTACTTGATCAAAAATAAATTTAAGACCATAAATTACATCACAAATAAGATGTCGTCCTTGCCATTGTCAACACATATGCTCATTTTTTGTAAACAAATTGACTGACTCAACCTGATGCGAAAAAGACACTGTGCATAGAGCTGATTTACATTAGCCGTTTCCATTTTTTTCCAGTTTGTCTCTTGATATTTTTTTTACTATTTCTTGGATTTTTTTGCTATTTGTAACTAGTTTTTACTATAAATAATTGCTGTAGAATTTCTTTTTCTACTTTTTTGCTATGTTTTGTTGTTTTTGGAAATTGAAAATGGCATCATCTGTTTTGAACCCACAAAAATGATTCAGATGAATGTTTTGTACATGCTTTTTTTTATCAGCTGGTCTTGCACTAGAAAAATCTAGATTTTTTCAAAAATAAGTTTTTTGGATACTTTAGGCTAAAAGTTACTTTCTATCAGTAGCTCTAGTTGCAATAAAGTCTGCTTCAGTAATCACTTGAAGATCATAATATAAAGTAATTTTGCAATGCCTGAATCGATTTTTGGCATTGTAGATGTCACTGTCTTAAAATATGCTCTTAACCTAAAAACAGTTAATTTACTTGAAATAAGATAATTTTTTAGATAGAAAAAATTATAAGGGAGGTTAAAAATACTACATCAAAGCGCTGTAGTTTGAAACTACAGTGAAATAGTAAAGACACAAATCATTTTTGTGAAATCGAAGTTGTTTGTGACGGTCAAGCATTAATACGCAGGAATCTTCGGATGTACGTTTAACTTCTTTTTAAAAATGAGCAAACTAGTAATTTTATCCATTTCGATTTTTGGCAGACCAATTCAGTTCCTTTTGAAGCTTTATCTATTAAGTACTTTTTATCTTGACTTTAAGAAAAATTAAAAAAAAACAAATTTTGACAATCAATGTGTATCAAATAACCAAATAGCGGCATAAAAATTTAGTTAATTTTGCTATATTTTATTAAAAAAAAAAAATAAAAACTTGATTTAGATGTAACATTTAAAAGAAATACCCACCCTTCTAAGAATCGTTTGCATTAATTAACAATTATTAATTTATTGATGATTGTTAATTACATATTTGATAACCATCAGTTGATTGGAGATTTGACTTGCATTTATGCAACCAGCTTTTAGAAAGTAAATATAAAAAGTAAATAAAATATAACAAAGACAATATTAAATATCGAGTATATCTTATAAATTTTAACAATATGTAGGGTTTGATAGGTTTTAAACATCATCGTAAAAGCTTTTTCTTAAATTAGGAATATTTGAGCTTGTGATTTGTTCACTCAAGATCATAATTGAATCATAATTGTAAACTTTGTAATGAAAGGTTCTTTATTAGCTATTTTAGAAAGCTTAGAAATCGCAACACGCCACTGAAATGGTAAAGTACTGAACGAGCCCCTTGAACTTCAAACTTTATGGTTTTTGGCGTTACTTTATATAGGTTACAAAACAATAAGAGATTTCCAGCTGCTTTGATGAGGTGCTAATATAAGATTTTTTTCAAAATGTATTTTAATTAAATTAATTATTTCTACTAAGCAAAACCTGGTTTGTAGCTAAATTATTTTTTTTTATAAATCAAATAAATGTTGAATAAAATTGAAATAAACATTCAGTAATTAACTTGGTCTTCTATCGAATGTTCGCTCTCTATTTGTTGTTTATTATTTAAATTAATCTCAAAGTAGTCTTTTGTAGGTTGCTCTATTTGAGCCGCCTAGCCAAAAGCTAATATCAATAGCTCATATCAATAGCTAATCAACTTTAGAAGTTCAATCGACCGAACACTTTCAAATAATTACCTATATTGCAGATTAGCACGGATTTCAATGTTCTATGATATTGACATAAACTGTATTAAATTAAAATTCGATTATTAATCAATGTCCGTTTAGTAAGAGGGTTATTAATGCTTTAATTTGATTTTATACTTTGTAAATGTAAAATTCTATGCCAAATATACATATTATAAACGTATATTTTATATTTATGTATAATTAATTAGAGACCTACAAATACAAAATGTATTAATTAATTCCCTGATAACTCTATTTGCTCATAAATATTAATTTTTCTATTTTAATGACATGTATTCTAAAAACGTCAAATTTTTGTTTGTAAATATGCAATCTTTTTTTTACTTTTGACAATATTTTTAAAAAAACAGAAGATAATTATTAAAAAAATTAATCAATGTTGATGAGATATAGGCGACTTGGCTTAGTGCGTAGAATAAACAAATTTATACTAGATCACTATCATATATGATAATAATTGCAGTTAAAAATTTGTTTAGCAGTGAAAAATTGACATCTCTTAAAAAAACCGCGTTATCCAGACAAAAAATATAAGTAGGAATAAGTACGGTAAACGACGTGTGAACCGCGCTAGAGGCGAAACTTATTTTAAACGTTGTTGCTGTAGCGTTTATATTGATGATTGGAGAAGAGCAAACAGTAGGGAAAGAAGACGCTCGATGTAGTCGAAGGTAGAAAGTAAAATCTAATCCAAGTAATCCAAACCTTGATTGAAATTGTTGCGATGACGCTGTCACTAATTTAATGAAAAACTTCGCCAATTTCACCAAGTTTTTCAACGCGTCTTCTCCAAAATATTGAAAGCTTTTCAATCATTTCTGTTTGTAAAAAAAATTCTTATTAATTTTTTCAGATGTATTCTAAACAGCAATAAAGACGTCATAATAAAGATAAATAATGTAAAACATAAAGCATAAGAGAAAAATAAAAAGGTCAAATATTTTCCAAAAATTAAATATGTTTTGAGAGCTTTGACTGCACAGATTTAAACGAGCTTAAATAACAAACAAAGCTTTTTTTAAAAAGTAAATAATTTAGTAATTAATTATTTAACGTCTAGTGTTAAAGTATTTTTTAAATAATAAATAATCATTTTAATAAAATAAACAGTTTGAAATTAATTTAATTTGATATTGTTTGAGTTAAGCCTTGGTAAACGCTCTCGTAACGTAGAATAGCGTGTTGTCAGCGCGTCTACAAAAATTTTAAAGTGAAATAAAGAATTTTTTTCTCCAAAAATGGTTACAAGTATTAAAAATATTATAAAAAATTATAATCAAATCTATAATTAGAAAATATTTAGAAGAGTTTGTAGAAAATAACTAAAAAAACTAAAATTTATAGCAATAAAACTTCGTCACAATAAAAAATTATTCAGAGACACATTATCTGAATTATTTTAAAAACTAAAAGTTTATAAGGAATAAAATTAATAAACAAGAACGTAACTACCCGACATAACTAACAGGAGTATAAAGCAAGAGCTTTAGACTAAAACCCTAAGAAGAAACCCTATAGAAAACGAGTCAATATTCTAAAAACAATCTCAATTTTTTCCAATATAACAATAAACAGACTTGTGTCGATAAGTGTTGTGAATTGAGGCTCCGACTACATACATTGTTTACACGCTGAAAACAGAGCACATAGCAGCTTTGGGAGCTTCAAAGTTTCAACATTTGAAATGCAGTTAATAAACAGAACCTAGGAAAAAAACACTAGATTTGGCTGACATTTATTAACAAATATTAAAATTTTTCTCAAATCATTCCTGAATTCAAAGTGAACGTAAAAAAAAGCTCTTCTGCAGTAAGGGAAATCAAATTCTTGCTGAACAATATTGTATTTGAAATTAATCTAAAAAAAAATAATCAATATTTAAATTTTAAGAAACATTTGAAGAAATAAACAGTAGTTTCTAATCAACTTAAAAATTACGTAACTTTATTAAAATATAGGAATGATATTTAAAAAGTAATAATAGCACAACGAATTGAGCATTTTATATGATTTAAAAAAGGAATACGACAGAAAGTTTCACTTAACCTAAGATTGTTCAATATGGTATAAAATCACTTTATCTACAGACTTAAAATTTTTTTATCACTACTAGCTTTAGCAAATGCTATTATACTTCTTGTTTTAATCCAAAAGCTGGATTTTTTAGACAATATTATGTTTTTCTCTTCTAGAAGAAGATATTGAAGCAATTGAACAAATTGAGAAACAGCTTGTTTCTATTATGTCCCTTATTGACAGAAAATCAAATTTGAAAATTAAAGCACTAAAGTTGATAAAAAGAATAAATCTGAGAGACTGACAAACAAACAACAATATGAAAAAAAAAACGTAACATTAAAAACATTAACAAATAATACAAACAAGAAAAAGTACCTAAACAAATATATTTAATTAAAAAGAAGATATCTTAGAAACTGATTTACTTTATTGATAAAAACACTCAGACGAAATTTGAGTGATTTAGTAAAAACAAAGCGGATAGAAAATGGCAATCACAAAAAGTAAAATACCAGAATTGTGTAAATTGATCAAAAAGTCTTTCAGTTTTAATTTTTATATAATCTTTTTTTAAACGTTATTACTAAACTTGTGCTTTACTGAAAAACTAATTTTTTAGGTATTCTTAATAATGAACAACAATTTTTTTGAGTATAGTTAAAAAAAGTATTTAAATAATTAGCATCTTTTTAGTAGTTTGCAACACTTGAATTGTTGGCAACACTGTCACACAAACAAATACGTATGAAGTTTAGCAAAAAAATATTTTTTCACTTTTATTTTTAGCAACTGAATTTACAATCAGATATATTTTAGAATAAAATTCTATTCAATGTACTTTTGGAATATACGCTAAATCCATCTGTTTTTAGTCTATAGTAAACTATTACCTTTCTATACTTGATAAACAATCTACTATTTATTAACTAATTTTAGGTAACATATAATAATTGAATTTAAGTTTTTGACAAATTAATCAAGATGCTAGATACTTTCTAATTGTTGGACTACATAAACTTCTAAGTTAGCCATAGTTTCTAACTTTTCTCATCACCTAGTTGACATTTTTATAAGCAACATAAAAGAAAAAAAAATCTCAAATCTCAAATTTGAAGTACACTTCTTTGACACATATATGCAAATAGCATATTATCTCTTACAAGTTCCTTAAAATTTTAAAATTAAACTTAAGATACATACAAATCAAATAAAAAATAAATTAACATAATAACTATTAGAAGTTAACATTACGAGTTGAAAAACTAGGTTTCTATATGACATATGGGTTACTCTAAATGACAGGTGTCAATTTCGGTAGACACAAGAATTTTGCTGATTTGACAACCAAGTTATCACGTGAGCGCCTTTTGTCTCAAGCGCATATCTATGCAATGTGCTCTATATTCTTTCGTTACTAACAACAAATCACAAAACAACAAGTTCAATGCAAATTTATTCAAACCAGATCCGTAGATTTAGACATGTTTCGTTATGGACAGGTTTTGTTAATTTTTGCAAGTCGCAACTGATTTTTATTTAATACAATTGCAGTGACGATTTTGGGCTTATATTTATCCAAGTGTCTACTATTTCTGGTAAAACTAGCGACTATCTATTAGAAGCTAACCTGCTGTTGCGACTTGCTGAAGCGTTCCAATAAAAACTAAACATGTCTAAGTCTACGGATCTTGTTTGAATCAATTTGCATTGATCCTATTATATTTTTTTAGAGTTGCTTATCATTAGATGCCACTTGTTCACTTTTTAAATATTAAAAGCTTTTTTTTATTTAGCACAAACATACCTACGACTAAATTTTTTCGGTTTATCAAAGCAATTTTTTTTTTAAATTAAAGAAAATAGGTTAAGATGACAACAATTAAGTGATATATTTTTTTTATTGTAACAGACGACCGACGGATTTCTAAAATACAAGACATTAAAGTTAATTTTTTCTAGTATAAAGCCTTTTTTAGGACACACTGGAAAAATAATGTGCATGGCTGTCACAAAGCATTCTCAATATCTTTTTACTGGATCAGACGATTTAAGTATAATTGTGTGGGATTTGAAATCTTTTACAATTAAATTACGAATCCTTGAGCACATTGCCCCAGTTTTATGCATTACTGGTGCATTAAACAACTCAGTGATTATCAGTGGTGGAGAAGATAGTAGCATTATAATCACTTCCCTTGCTGATGGTCGTGTAATTATGAAAATAGATCACCATCGAGGTCCTGTAACATCTGTTAGGGTGACTTCCACGGGAGACATTTTGGTCTCAGGCAGTCAAGATGGACGAGTTTGCTTATGGTCTTTGGAAAGTTTTACGTTACTGAATACAATTACTTTACAATCGCCGGTTCAAATGATTGAAGTTTCAGCTGATTCGGTCTTTTTATTAGCTTGCTGCAGGGATAATAACCTATATTTACGTACGTTGGCCACAGGAACAGAACTTCACACTTTGGTCGAACATAAAACAAAGGTAAGTACAAGATTTTACATTATTTGCAGTTTAGAATGAAGTTGAAGTTGGATTTAAAAGCCACTTGCTTCCACATTTTATCCAAAGTGTAAGCAAATTTATTTAATATAAATCTAAAAAGTTAAGTAAGGGAAACACCATGTAGCAATAATTAATCAAGAGTGTTTTTCATTTCGGTGATCATAGTACCATTGAGCAAAACGCATTAAATAATTTTTAGCTTTTCGGAAAAAAACATATAAAATGTGACTGGAAAGTGTCTAAATGTATATGAAACATTCTTGTGCTACACTTTTTTTCAACGTCTGAATACAAAAATCAAAACTTTTAAAACTATGCGGAATAGGCTACGCGAGTTTTGCTGATACTTTTTGCGTTTTTTTGAACGTAAGAATCAGTAAAATTAAGAATTATACTGAAGCCTAAATGTTTATATTCAGAAATAATAAATATATCAGTAATAATAAAAAAAAACTAATCACTGTATCTACACCTATCTTGTAAAAAGCATAAACAAAAAAAAAATTTGACTTGGTGCGCTTTTATGAGAATCTATTGCTTAAGTTTAGATTATTCTTCGCATAATTAAGCAAGACTTTTTTACATTTTTTTGTTAATCGTTTTAAATCAGGGCAATGGAACAAGCGATGTAAAAAAGCTCACCAAATAGAACAATACATAGCATTTTTTAAAACAACAAATTAAGTTCAGAGTAACCAAACATTCAAATAAAATATCTTCTATTTTTTTTGTATATGAAACTGACTGTAAATAAAAAATAATCAATTTTTAAATATTTATGCTACAAAGTTATTTGAGTAGCTCTCTAATTATAACAGATAACTTGTTAGTGAGCTACGTAGAGAAGTCAATAGGTTGTTTTTATATGTTTTTAATTTTTTTTTATTTTCTGGTTTTTAGTGTAGGTTTTTTACTGGTTTTTTTTACTTGAATCTCCGGCGATGGTTATATTGTTGCTTTATCTTTTTTTTCTAAAAAAAATGCTAAAAGTTTTACTAATATTTTTTAATTTTTTTAAATTGAGGACTTCTAAGCATCCAATGTCTTTGAAATCTTGTAGTTATAAGCTCTTGTTTATATAGTTATAATTTACAATAAATTTTTACAATTAATAATAAGAATATAAAATACTGAGTTGCAAACATAAAAAATAAAACATTTTTGGAATAATAAAATAAGGTATTGGTGGCAAATTGATTTTTTTTTAGTAAATACAAAATATACTGCTAAAATAGACAGTTTTAGGTATTTTATTATACAAAGTGGTATTACTTATCATAATAAACTGATTATATTGAGTTATAGTTATTATAATATGCAAAACCATATTTAAGCTACGTGTCAACATCGTTAACTTTGATATTTCGTAATCTGCTTATTTTCTGCAGATGTAACAATTTCCCAAGCTGTGAAATATTTCGAGCTTTAAATAGGTTGTTACGTATAAAAGACGCGTTTTGCTGATTAATCTTTTTACGTGTTCTGTTTTACATAAAAAACGTTTTCAGATAGATATTTTTTTAGTTGTTTATCTCTTAAATTTGGACCTTAAATCTCCTGCTTTTGTTTTATCTTTGCTTTGTTAATTTTTAGTCATTATCTATTTAACAGATTCGAAACGGCAAGTTTGTCTTTTGTTTATGGTTTATTTTGTTTCGCTGTTAGATTGTTAGTCAAGAATTTTGGTTCAACGATCTATGTTTTATTTAAGCTTCTAAAAGTTTTGAAAAGTATACCATTACAAACTTTTAATAAAATGGCTGAAATTCGAGTGTTTGCCCAACGTTTTAGCAGAATGCGATCAAATTGCTAGAGATCAGATAACTAAAGGGAAGCATGACAGATTCGGCTAATCACATTCAATTCGAATAAGAGTGACTTCTCTTGAAAAAAATAAGCTTTTTCTTTAAAACAGAGACGGATTTTACAGCTTTTTTTAAACAAGCTAAATTCTATAGAGTTTTATATTATGTAGCTCATTGATTGTTTCGGACACGATTGGGTCACTTATTTATAGCTACGTTTGCTAAATACTGGTGGTTTTCAAAATATGTTTAAAAGAAAAATTTAATTTTTTTTTTAACTTTGTTCAAAGTATGGAAACTTAATGGAACAATGGGAAAACTCTTGTCCTAGTTTGTAAAGAGTTGTGTTGTGCAATTAGATTAGAAAAATAATACATCTAGTATTAAAATTATTTTAGAATACTTGTAGAAAACTTATCAGTCAATAATTTTCAAAGATAGTTTTTTTTTGTTTTTATATGGAATTTTTTTTGTTTTGTAAAATTTTATTTTTCTTATGTTTTTGTATTCTAGTTTATTACTATTGTTTATAAATTTTAGAGCCTTATTTATTTAAATAATGCTCATATTCATATTCAATGTTTAATTTTTTTGTGTTTGTGCTGGACTGATTTCTAAATAAAACTTTCTGTAAAATCGTTCAATGTCTATTTTATTGCAGATCTATTTCTTTACTTACTCTTAGTTTATGTTTTTGTAGTTACTAAGTATTGCTTCTTATAGGGTTTTAAGACGGCCAAGCTTCGTAAGCTTTATGTAAATTGATATTTTACCATTGGAATTTTTTCTGCTAAAACTTTTATTTTAGTGTTTTTTAGTGTTTTGATTCTCTTTTCAACAGTAATTATTACATTAGCTTTGACTCCTTCATAGGTGCTGTTAACATTATTTGTTCACTATATACCTAATCTTAATTGTTTGGAATAATTTAGTTTATTTAGCGTTTTTTTTTCGCAAATTTAACTCGATCGGTACAGAAGCTTAAAAAAACATTCAGTTGGTTGGAATGACTTTTGAAATTTCTGGTTGTGATGAATTGACTTCTACAGTTGGGTTGCATTAATGTACTATTTTAAGCTTTATAATTTGATTGTATAATTAAAATTTTTAAAGTCTACGTTTTTTGATAATTATAAACGTAAATACTGAAGTTGAAGCAGCATTTTTAAATAAATGAATATAGAACTCTTTGAAATAAAATTTTGAGAAAAAGCAGGTTGCTTGATGGTCTTTCAAACATTTCCGGATCGTGGAATCCTCTTTTGCTTAAAAACATAAAAAACTTACACGGAAAATGAGAACGCTAAGGTCAAAAGTTCGATTGAAAAGTCTATTTAATTGGATTCGTATATAAAAAGATTTCACTGCTGTGCAAATGTTTACTAAGCAAATCGTTTCGATCTGCATAGTCTAATTAAACGTCTCCGATTTTGATTTTAGTTTTCAAACAAGTTAAAATCTGCTGCGATTCTTTTACGTTTTCTTACCGTTGTAAAATTTATTTATTTAGCAAAGAATCAAAATTCTCAATATTGATTCTATTATGTGTGAATTTAAAAATGTAGTTTGTACAACAATCCTTTTTAGGTCAAATCAATTTGTCTCACTCAAGACAGCTGCAGAGCTGTCATTGGTGGTGTAGATGGAAAAGTATACATTTACGATATTCACAGTGGCAAATTAATTAAATGTCTAACAGGACAAAATGGAGAAGTAACAGCCATTCGAGTTACCGATAAAGATGATTTCCTCCTGACAGCCGGTTCGTAATTTTATCGGGAATGATTTATTCAAGAAAATTTTTGTTTGATTTCAGGTGGAAATCGAGTTATTTTTTATCCGTTTCGAAGTGATGATCACGTAAAGAGCTTTCTTAAGATTAAGAAAAAGTCGCAGCATCATTTACAAGCTCATAGTGGTTTTCTAACATGTTTAGATATTTCGAGAGATGGACAATTTTCAGTGACTGGTGGCTTGGATCATATAGTTAATATATGGCTGCTTAATAATCAAGAATTAGTATTGAGTTTAAAAGGACACTTGGGTCCTATAACGGCAGTTAGTTTTGCAGCAAGTGGATTGTTTGTGGCATCAGGATCTGAAGATAAAACAGTCAAAGTTTGGGGTTTAACTCTCGGTACATTAGTCTCAACGTTTTTGGTAAGTGAGTTAACATTCAAAGCTCTGCTAGAAACTTCGACTATTTTTTAAATTAAGGGTCATCAAGCAGCTGTATCGACCGTATTTGTTATGATGGATTCTACAAGAATACTTTCAAGTGACAGAAATGATACATTATGTATTTGGTTAGCAGATAATGGAAATTTGTTGCAAACATATCCAGGACCGGGTAAATGTGTTAGAGTTACAAACAATATGAAATATGTTGTGAGTTGTTCGCTTGCTGTGCGGTTATTGCGAAATTTAATTAAGTTTGAGATGTCTTCTAGATAGCTACAAATGGTGACGTTTCTTTAAAGATTTGGTCGCTAAGCAAAGACGACATAAAGTATAACGTAAATCATTCTGAAGAGATAACGTGCTTTGTGCTCACAATAGATTCACAGCACATTATCACTGGATCGAGGGATATGTCATTGAAAGTTTGGCAAGTTATTGGAGGGAAACTATCTCAAGTGAGACGCTGTAAAATAGATAAATATTCCACACAATAATTTTTTTTAGGTTTTGATTGGACATACTGATTCAGTCACTTGCGTAGCAGTTTCCGTTTCAGATAAAAGCCAAGTTATATCAGGATCTTGCGATAATAATCTTATAGTTTGGGATATAAATACTGGAGCTGATTTATATACTCTATCAGCTCATTTAAGTTACGTAACTTGCGTTAAATTATCTGGAGATGGCACTATAGCAATATCAGGTTTATTTTACGTCTCAATATCCAGCCGTCTTCTTTTAACTCTGTTTTATAGGTTCGGACGATAAAAGCATAATTATTTGGGACACAAAAAAAGGCTTACTGCTAACATCTCTTCAACTGCATTATCAAATAATAAACATAGAACCATCATCAGATTTTTCAAGAATTTCTATTCTTCTGAAAGACTCAAATTTTATGCCAATTATTTGCTTGCACAATACTCCTGCCAAATATGTTAAACTACCAACGTATTGTGCACCGGACAAGGACATCATAGAAAGTGAGTATTTTCCAACTGTTCATTCAGCATGTGTAAGTTTTTATAGTCAAACCTAAGTTTTAAATGAATTTAAGTTTGCCCAAGTTGTTGTCATGAACCAGATGTCAATTTATTAATACAGCATTAGTTTCTGAGCTAAGTTTAATCTATTTTACACACTTGATCAACCCTTACAACTTTCACTAAATTTCAATTTCAGTTAACATTATCTTTTCGATTCACTATTGATTAAAATACAAAGTTTGCGTTAGCTTTGTTGTATTACTTTTGCTTGAAGTTTAAAATTTATGGTAATTATTTCAATCAAAAATTATTAATATTCTGGATTATTTTATTATCAATATTTTAGTTTCAATAATTTTTTAGAATATTTGCAGATTATAAACAATAATGTCTTCAAACTTTAAACTTGTTGTCATTTAAAGCGTTTCTAGTGGAGGTAAGTTTATTTTATGTATTGTTTTTATTTGTTCTTATTATTTATTTCAATAACCTGTTTTGTGTCTTTTATAGTTGTTACCAACAATGAAGCACTGAGACAGCAACAACACTGTTAAATTAGAATTAAATCAAAAACTTTAGAAGTAAAACAATATTTCTAAATAAAATAGTTTTAAATTTTTGATGTTACTCATCTATAGCCGCGGGTAAACCACCTCACTCTTTGTCGATGCATTTGAGTTTACTCGGTTTTACGCGACACCGAGCAGGGATACTTGACTCGTTGATCACGAGTCAAATCCACCAATCGGCACATAATACCGTCAGAAGCAACCCCGAATAAAACTATTTTCTGACGCCACTAATTAAAACAATTAAAGCAATTTATTTTAGCTTTTATTTATTAATTTTTATTTACGTGGGTAGTCAAAAGTATGGAATAGGGGGCTTATTTCAATAAATATAAACTTTATTACAAACAGTTTTTAACAAAAGTTTTTATACCAATTATATTTTATTTATACTCGTTGTTTTGGTATATCAACGCATTTCCATAGAAAAGTTATCTGTTGATTTTTAAATGGCAACCAAGTGATTTTTTTGCTGATTTTTATTTCTTCTTTGATTTTGATATCTTTTGATATGTTTTAATAAACACATTTTTGTTGGAAATTATAGTTGCCAATAAACGGTAAAATGTTAAATGTCAAATCGGATTCTCCAGTTTTTAATACTTCTTTTTATTCATGTGAGAATGTTTCTACAAAAAATGATACTGATCTCTGTTTTTTCTATTGTGAGTTTTTGCGTCACTATGAAATATCTTTCAATAAATTCAACAAAACTAGTTTTTTTTTAAATTTGTCAAGATGGTGAAACTCAGTGAAACTAAAACAGAATTTTTGTTGAAAAAAAACTCTTAAGAAAAAAAAGAATTATAAACATTTTTTCAAAATTTTTTTTCAAGAAAAAAAATTTTTTTTTTTAGAGAAAATAACTTGGTTACTATTAAAAAGAAATAACATTTCCTTGGAGATGCGTTGACATACGAAAACAACGAGTAGGCTAAAAAATGGTAAAAAAACTTTTGTAAAAGACATTTGATTACAAATTTCGTATTTACGGAATTTTACCGCCTGTTTTACACTTTTGACTAACCCTGTATAATAAGCATGAAACTGTACAGTAGGAAGTTGTCAACAGCATAGATTTTTTACTTTTTATATAATTTATTATTATTAAATATATTGCTTGATTGTTTATTAATGATGTTTTGTATTAGGTAAAATTTCAAATAGCCTGTTTGAGAGAAGACGCATTTTCTTTTAGATTTTTCCAGCATGAAATTCATTTCTGTGTCTCTTATCTCATTCTTTAAACTTCTTTTATTCACAGACCCAAAACCAGCTCCTAAACGACAAATGAAACGACTTTTGAAGAAAGAAGTTTCTCTAGACACTTACACATGGCAGAAAAAGTATGCGCATCTTACATCAAATTTAGTAATACCAGCTGCTGATGAGCGGTTTAAACGCAGATTTTCAGTGTCGGCAAGTATGGAAGAGATATCTAAAATACCGCAAATTAAAGATTCTCAGGTTGTATTTTTGTTTTTGTTTTTAGTAAATTTTATTAAGGTTGTGCTATAGGGTGGTTTGGGGCAGAAGCAGGCTTCTCTAGCGCAATCTCAGCATTTTGATCAATTGGAAGCTTTGTGGAACAAACGTTCGCCACCGCGACGTAGACTTCATCAGGTAATGCATATCATTCTTTCCAATTAAAATAAACTCTAACAACAATAGATTTTTTTATCATCAATATTTTTACACATTTTACAACAACGCAACAAATAATTTCAACTGTTATTTTTTGTTCATTGGCTATAATTTTTCTTCTTTTTCTTATGTCAGACAAAGTCTGTGTATTTTTCAAATATTAGTAACTCTTTTGTTTATATTGTCGTTCTCAAAAACATTTTTTTTTGCAAATAATAATAATAATTGAAACATTTTGTACAACTGTGTTAAACAGTCTCTTGTGTCAGAAAGTTCACCAAATTTATTAAAAAATTGAGTTGTATTAACCAATTTGGTGACAAAAAGAAATACTTAATCGCTCCTGGGTGTTTCATTTATCCCATAATTTATCAACTGAAACATTGATAAATACCATATGATTACAATTTATCACACTCTAGAAGGCTTTGTAAACATTTCTCTAAATCTTGCGTTTTGGTAATAATTCTTTAGAAAAATTAAAATAGTCAAACATTATTTTAATAGAAAAATTTACATCTTTTAGAAAAAACCGTTTTAAAAACTGACGGCTTAGAAAGATAAAAGTAAGTATAAGCACGGTAACTTGTCGCATAAACCACACATTACAAGCAAAACTTATTTTACTTTACTCTTGTTGCTGCAAGGGTTTATAAGGTATCAGGAAAGCAGAACCAAACCGTCCGATGTTTCCAAAAAAAAATTTTTAACCAATTAATTTTTCTAGATTTGAATCAGAACTTCTAAACTTGTATTCAATCCCACTTTGTTTTATTGCTGCAAGATTACATACAGTCTAGGTTTTTTATTGGTGATAAACTCCACTACACACGCATCTATTAAAATTTTAATCTATTAATTAAATTTAATGAAAAAATATTATTTATAAAAATTGAGAGTATAAGCGGTTTTACATTTTGAAGGGGGTTGATAAATGTTTTTATGTGTTATTAGAAGGAAAAAGGTGAACACTTTAATGGTTTTGAGCAATTCTTCTATTATTATAACAACGCTCGTGGATCGGATGGTCACTTATTTGTGCAGTAAGTACAAATAATGAGTCATGAGATGACAAAACAGCTTTCTTGTAATCTTGCTGTAAGTATCAAAACTTTATTTTTGATGTAAGTGTAGTATAATCTTGTTGAGCAAAGGTATTCATTTTGCAAAAAACATTTTTCTGTGCCGGAAAAATGTAACAAAAATTTTAGCAAATAAAAGTGTTAAAACCCATTTGTAAACGAGCAAAGAAAAGAGTGATTTTTAGCTAGACAAACTCACACCCGGAAAAAACATAAAACATGTTGCGTGATGGATTTAGATTTTGCGTGGAGAAAATACCCCACACAGCATAAAGACTACAGCACTAAAATTGATTGAAAGCGATGTCATTCGATATCTATTGATGATGTCATTATAGGATTAGTATCACCGTTATTATTTTTATAAAAGCGTATCTTACAATACAGCGTTTATACTTAACTAAATCGTTGAGATTAAATTTTATATTATGATCTATAAATGGAGTAACTCAAGATATTTTAAAAAATAAAATAGTTACAGTGGATGATAATCCACTAGAAACGAATATAGCCAATAAAGTGGTAAAATTAGAGACAATCTACGTTTATTTTTACGAGGTTTACAAGACTAAATGTATTGAAAACTTTTTCTAAGGCTTTTAAAATGTTGAATGTGGAAAAACATGCTCTTTAAAGACTAATTTTGCTTGAGCCATAATAAAAGCTTATGATCTTGTTTTCTTTTCCAGTATAGCAAAAACATTCTTATCTAGATTACGAGAAAATACGCCACAAAATTTTGAATAACAAATGCCACTAATCAAACTTAAACGAGATATTCATAAAACTTTTAATTAGTTTTATCTAAATCTATTATTATTATAACCAAAATTTTAGTTGAAAAGATCTAGCCATAAAAGCTTTTTCTTAATTGCTATATGTGAAATTCCGTTGCTTCCAATGCACTTATTTACGCGGTTTTACATGTTTGGAATAGATGATCAATATCGTCTTGCAGCTGCTCATCTTAAGGATTCTGAGATCGTAGACAAAGTTTATTCAAGGTGTTTGTAGGAGCTTGGACCTAATATATTCCACATATTTGATGGATGAAAGATCTGGTGTACAAAAAAACTATATTGAAAACGTCACATTTATAGTCATTCCAAAAACTTTATTGTTACTCCTACAGTATGTGGGCAACGAGGGCTAGATTTATTATGCCGGAAACTAAATTTTGCAACTCAGTCATATTTTTTAGGGTATATATTTAAAATAACAGCTTGCATATAACAAGTGAGCCAATAGTTCTTAGATTAGAGAAGGCGTTCGAAATATTTTGCATGTCTTTGATTGAGGCGTTAAAATAATCAAAATTTAAATGTTATAAAACCGTACCTGTCAACATCAAAAGTAAAATCTGTTTAGTTTTTTTGCTTGGAGTACACAGGAATATATATTAAATATTCTATATGGCTTATTCTTACCATATTACCGAAGTAATAGGCACTTGGGTAAATATAAGACCTATTCGGCTTTGGAAAATTTATTCAATCAAGAATCGTTGCAACTTACTGAAGCGTCCCAATATAAGAACGAAACCTGTTTGAAAATACGGAATTTAGTTTGAATGAATTTTCCACTGTAGTGAAAACTTTGAATTTTGACATTATTGTTAGAGTATGATCTTCAAAGATCAACGCTGTTATTTTTTAAAAGAAAGTGCAGTACAAAACTGGGAAATGTATTTAGAAACGAAGTCGTCTACTTTTATTTTTAGGTTTTGACTTTTCAGTAAGAGAACAATCTCTAATAATTTAAACCTAGGATTCTGAAAATTTAACTTTGAGATGCAACTAACTTTATAGTTGAGAAGGATCATTACATAGTGGAACAGATTTTTTGAGAATTTAAGAATATTGTCATATATAAATATGTCTTAAAAGAAACTTTTAAACAGAACAACTTTATGTTTGACTGTGAATATGTTGCAAGGCTGAATAAATATAGACATATTTGACCATTTTAATTTTTTACAGGCCCACAAATTTTGATGAATTTCTATTTTAAAGCTTTTTAGAGTGTTATAACTTCTGAGCAAATGGTATTATTTGATTTAGTTTTTTATAATTACATTTTCTTACTTTCGTGTCAAAGTGACACTAAAACTAATTGCTTAATTATTATTACCGCGGTTTGAGCTCAAATTTTTTGGATGGCAGGTCTCTAGCCACTTGAAAAAATTGTTTTGATAAGCATTTGTTATAGCGTTTTTTTATATTCACACAAATAAACTAAAAATGACGAAATATGCTATTATATCACTAGAACAATTTACACGGTTACTCAATTGTAATTAAATTTAATTGCTGCGTTTTGAAACAGTGGACGGTAAGAAGTTTTTGCTGGTAGTCATTGTCAACTTGTTTATGTTTGGTGTTTTTTTAATGTTGTTATTTTTTGCAGTCTCTTTCAAAACAATCATCTTTGGCAGAATCGCATTTAGATTCGTCTGAAGAAGATGTCCATCTCGATGATGGTAAATACGCAACATAACTGATGAGACAACAAGTTAAAATGTCTTTTATCACATTTTGTTAAGACGTAAACAGATAAATGTCGTATTAGGTGATACCTTCCCACAAATGGATGTTGTAATGTAGTACTTCCACCAAATGTTATGCCTATATAGAATTAAAAAGTAAAATGCAAAAGATAATCTATTTGACATAAGTGCTTTCCTTATGACTGTTTAAAATTTCTAGATTTCTAAAATATTATTTTATATAATTACAATTTACTCTAGTGGTAAGGAAGAAACATTTCATATTGTCAACGATTCCTTATTATTTCTGAGTGTGATCCTTGAAGCAATCATTCCACAATATACATTGTAATTACAGATAATCTACTTATGAACCTCAATGTTATGACTCTCAATCCTACTGAAGTTATTAAATTTGGAAACTCTACCAATTTCAGAAAAAAACAACGAAATCCTGTTTTGGCTAATTTAATTTAATGGTATAGTTTTCAAAATTTTAAATATTATCATCTAAGTTCTAATTAATTAATTATGCTGCTGTATAGTCTACAGTTGAAAAAAATTCTCAGGACCAAAATATTTTTTTTAAATAAAACATAAATTATTTGTTCTGGATTAAAAGTTTATACGTTTGTAAAATACTTAGGTTTACGGCTCACCCACCTAAAAAATGATCTTAAAAACTTGTCTACGTATAAAATGCTCAAAATGCAATGTCCAATTTAAAAAAAGAAAAATCTATCTTTGTACACCGTTTATCTCTATGTTACCGCTGAATTTTTGTGTTTAATCAATCATACTCTTGATGTATACCATTTTAATGTTAACAAATTTTACAAACTCTTACTGTATCAAAGATTGTTATGTTTGATATTTACGTTTATTTAGTCTTATATCTTTGTTACGTAAAGCAATTCTAAATCTCGCTATCTCAGCAATAATATAATAACTTATTTAAAACCACCGTGTAGAATACAATTCACGATATATAAAATACTATGTTATTATGTGTAATGATTAGAAAAATGAGTCGAAAATAAAGCACAGAAACGGTTTTTGATTATTTTATTTCCTAAACCTTCTTGTACGCTTCATAAACCACCTTGAGGGTAATTGATCAGTGAACATCCCTTCCCAATAGGAATAATAGCAACTCGAAAAATGAAATAAAATTGTTAAATGAACACAAAAATTGGAATTATATTATCAGATAACTCACAACACTCCCTTAAGGCTCTACACCCAGTTGGAATGTGTGGAATTTAGCTGGAAATATTTTAGATTTAATATTGAATTTAAAACCATTCACAACTTTTAAGATTATTTATCTCAACAAAATCTATCTAGAAGAAAATTGTCTATTACTTAAATTATCAACTTGATTGATTTGGTATTGATTCTTAGCGACATCTTTCTATCAGGAGCTTTATACATCGAGGTCGGAAAGCTAAACCTCTACATTCTAATGCCAAAAATTACTTTCAACATAGACATTAAAAGAGATTGCTGGTTGTGCAACAAGTTTACCACATTAGGGCAGATTCTCTGAAACGAACCCAACATTTTTTATCGGCTTTGGTATTAATTGTTACCAAAAAATCAGAGAGTAATAAATTTGATATAAATTTATTCCAAACAAAGATTTATAGATTCACATATGTTTTGTGCTTGTTAGCTAGTGAGACTTTTTAAATCAACTGTGCATAAATACTAAACTTGTTTAAATAAATTGGTCCTATAATATTGTAATAACAATGATAATAATAATAAAACAGCGTCTAAAGTGACTCTCTAAGTGATTACGAGTAAAAAAGCAAAAAAAGAGAAAAAAAGCTTAAAAAAACAATTTATAAGGTTTTGCAAGTTATGCTAGATTCATAGATAGCCTCATCAAATAAAAGAATATTCACTATATTAAAACCGTTGAAGTAGGCACACAACAAACCATCACAAGTTGGTATTTTTAGCAATATCTCAAAAAAAAAAAAATAAAAGTTTATTTTTTATCTGTGTCTAATGTCATTCGGAATAAATTGTCACAATTTAGCTAGGTAGGCAGACAACAAATCATCACAAGTTGGTGTTTTTAAAGATATTTAAAAAAAACTAAAGATTATTTTTTACTTGTGTGTCAAATGTCATTCAGAATAAATTGTCACAATTTTAGTGACATTTCTCGCTCATATGGAATAATTTCATTTCATTTCGTATGGTTAAGAATACCACCTGTTAAGAGGTGGTCAGATATTTCATCAACGTTTATAGATCTACAGCAACGTATTATGTTGTTATTATTGCAAAAGATCAAACAATGAAGGTACTTGAGTGATGGATTATTTTTGCATGCTCTCTGATTAATTGAGAACAAATCTTTAAGACTATGAATATTAAAATCGTCTAGAATTAAATATATTCCCACTATAATACTATAGAAACAAGAATCTCACTTAAAATATTCTAACAACAATAAGCAATAGGGCCATACACTTTAAGATTGTTAAAGGTTTGACGTCTCAAGCTTGTGCCGTTATAGGTAGGTTTTTTACCTAACAAAATTATGCTCATTAGCCTAACTCTTAATAACTACATTTCCACTGCTGTAAAAAGAAGCTGCAAATTGAAAATATCGTAAAAAGTGACACATTGGTAAATAAAAAATTTAAATCTTACACATATTCTATAAGTCATATTTTATGATATTAGAATGCAGATTTTTTATTATAGTTTACTTAATTTATATCGACCTGACCTAGTTCGAACAACATAAAAATTTAAATTTTGAATAGATCCTATCAGCCAAACTGTTTCCTATTAGTTTACACTTTGCCATAAAACTTTGAACATATGTTAATTTTTATTTTTTTATTAGTTCATACGCAGATACAGGCGTGTCGTGTTTTATTGTAGAACATGCCTGATAAACTAACGACAATAAAAATGTAGTATACCCAATTGCGCAGCAAGAATTGATCTAAATAATTTATGATCTCACGGTATAATTTATCATGTTAAAACTAAACGCATTTTAAAAGTTATTTTATATTTAAAAATGATTTATCGTATATTTTAATTCTTATTAGGTATGTTAATTACAGCAATAATGTTTAAGTAGTTTTACTTTATATATGTCTATTTTATTTTAGAGTTTATGCCTCAAACTGCCTTCTAAAATGCAAATTTCGAATAATTACTTCGAAGTTTATTGTGCACGTTCGAATTCAAAGTGTTATAATTATTTTTTTGCTAACTTGGGACATGTTTGCCATTAAGCACAATGCATTTTGATTGTATGCGATGGAAACTTCTGCTAGCAGAATAGTTTTGCCTTGGTAGGTTTACGTGATTGCTGCGAACTTACTAATAAGCAGTGAGAATTGGTTGCAAAATAAATTAAAAAATCACAGAAAGCAATATCAAAACAAGAAAACATTTTACAGAAACATATTACTTTCTTGAAATATTCGATGTCACAATCAATTATTTTTATAGAATAATATAAATAATAAAAATACGACAATAAAAATTAAAAATAAGTTTACGGGCTGAGCTTACTACACATATTTATATAATACTAGCTGACCCGGCGAACTTCGTACCGCCTAACAGCCAATGAATGTCGTGTTACTTTTTAGCTGAACTAATTTAGGCTTTGATGAACGTAAAACAATGATACAAAATAATATATTTATATAGATAGAAACAAAAAAGTATTTTATTATGATGAATGATAATGAAAACATACATACAGAATGAGAATCAAAATAAAAAAAAATAAAAAATAATAATTAAGTACTTCAAACTCATGTCAGAAAAAAATGATTGAAAACTATGTTGTGCAGATTGGGGAAAAAAAATTAAACTCGGATTAATTCATTAATAGGATTTTCATTCAAGCACTTTGTGGTAAACGACATTCTTTGTTTTTTGGTCACGCGCAAGAACAAATAAAGCGGATGGTTTGCCGACACGTGAGCATGCCACGGACAATTGACCATGAGAAAAACATGCATTTTCTAGATTGAGGCCACAAATAGTCAAGAATTGGCCCTGTGATTTGTTGATCGTCATGGCGAAGGCAAGACGAATCGGGAATTGAATTCGTTTAAACTCAAAGGGCATATCCGTTGGGATCATCGAAATTCTTGGAATAAGAACTTCCTCATCTTTAAATTTTCCTTTAAGTATCGACGCGTGCAATTTCTCGCAGATAATTGACTCGCGATATCCTGTTGCCTAATTGCATTACGGCTTCGCTGGGAAAGATTAGATCTTCTAGGACGCGGCATTGTTATTAAAATGTGCACTCGCATAAAACCACCAAATATAATAACAGTGCCTGAACTTTCGAGACATAGACAATAGCTCAAAGAGTATACAACCACTACGTATGAATAGCTTATCAAGAAAAATCATAGACAACCTATAAAAAGACATTTACCCTTTTTTTAACCTGTAGATTTTTTTTCTTTAATCTTATAACCTTTACCAACTGATTTTTTATTCCCTAAATTCCGCTCCTTCCTTTCCGATGATTTTATGTTTTTACTGTAGAATAAATCTTAGGTATTATTTTCGGGAATTAAAAACAAATATAACAGTACCTAAACTTTGTAGACATTTTACAAAAAATAAATTTCTGAACGCACACATGATGTCTTTAGAAAAAAATAAAGTTGTGACTTAAAGGTCTCAGCAACCAGGCCATAAGCTCTAAAAAAAAAATAGTTGTTACACTATTTGACAGGATTGGTCAACAAATGTTTGACATGTAATAAACAAATCAGCATCTATTGAAATGATTAAGTATTCATTACACATTTCAAGTTTTCATTGTTTTTAAGATGTATTCTGCTATTCGGGACGGAAACAAAGCCAACAAATCAAAAACCATGGCAATCGGTCCAGCCGTTCTCGAGTTATAAGTGTTGTAACAAACACGACTTTTTTTTATATATATAGAATTAATAAAATTGAGTAGCGGAACAATCAAACATTTCTATTTTTTTTACCTTTCGGGGCAAAATTTTGTTGTTAATTTTAAATGGTATCAATCAATTATGAAGAATAATTAACTTCACAAAAAAGATTTGTTTAAATATGACTTATCTATAAAAAGTTTTTCGTTGTCGCTTTACATAAAAAATATAAGTGTCGAATTGAAAATCTGCTTCCTTTTATCGGTTTAAAAAAGATTGATAATGAGATAGACACCTAAATAACAATAAAATATAATTGCGTAACTCAACCTAACCTGGCATCGCTTTTTAACACATAGCAAAGTCGCAGACTAAACGCTGTATGTAAATGAGTTACGCTATGCACTTGACCTGACCTGACTTAAACTGACCAGACTAGCTTATTTTTTAAATAAGTAAATTTAATTTTTTGAAACAATTTAGTTCTTTTTCGATATCATTTGAACATCATCGAACAATCGATATTTACAAAAAACACCGTAAATATAAAAGATACAATAAGTAAATTATTATTATATGTATATATTAAATCATTTAATTACACCTGATATTAAAATTAATGCTTTGATATTACATACTTTAAACTAATTTGCACAAATAAATTAGATGTCGTTGTTTGTAATATATCACTGTGTATTTCGATAATTAAAAATAATAAAAAATCAAGAAAAGTTTAAATTTTTATGAACTAACGACCTTGATGGAAAAAACTGTATGTACTTTAAATTTAATTACAATACTTTAATAAAAAATTAAGTATTGTATAAGTTAAAATAAAAATTTACACTGTTCTAACTACAATCTGTGTCAACTAGAAAGAAAAGCTAAAAAATAAAATTGTCAACAAAAAAAAATTTACAAATGAAGTATTTACACAGAAAATGAAATCCTATCATACGGAAAACTAACTGCGTGTATTGAAAAATTACAAACTAATAAAATTAAAAAAATCACTACCTTATGATGAAAATTATACATTTTTTCTTTTATTTATCTTGTGAGTCGCGCTTATAATCGGTGTTTCTGAAAGTCTTGACTCCAATAAGCTCACTTACCAAAGTATTACAGATGTGAAAATAAAGACAGGCACATATTTGTATATTTATTTCCGATACAAAGTTCAAATATTTTTAGAAGTTTTACTGTTTTCTAGAAAAGCTTTTCTGTAAATATTGTCGAGATGTGTAGAAATAACACTCGTTTGCAGACAATGTCTTTTTTAGCCGATTTTTTCTGGGAAATTTACTAAAAAAATAGGCAAAAAAAGCAGTCAAGTCACAAGATGTATCTATCGTCAAAAGATTAAGATAATATTGCAGTCTTCATATTTAATACTCACAAAAAAAAACGTTTGCGTAAGTACTGAACCTTAAGACAGTAGCTTCAAGTGCTGTCTACAATTAATTATTTAAATTGAGTATTAAAAACGATGCTTACAAACAATTATATTTATAGCAATTAGAATTAATTCGTAAAGTTTATTTGTTGTTATTTTCCTTTCACAATCAGTTGGCGTAACGCGTTGCAAGCAGCAAACAATGTTTTTAGTGCCCGCCTGTCACAAATTACTTTAAAATATAAAATATTTACTAGTAGTTAAGAGCAGCCAGTATAATTCCAGTTAATTAATTATTACAGTTATCACTGTATTGTTGATGACTCGATCTTTAATCTAAAGTAAATAAATATTTGGAAAATAAAACAACTATATAATACTTATTAAATATTAATTAAAATAAAAACACCTAATCGAGAAAATTATCACATTAATTCCCTAAACGCTGTTTTTGATAATTTTATCCTTTTACCTGTTTTTGAAAAAATTACGGAAAATAATATATGCACGAATGGTATTTGGGTAGAGAATTTTATGACGCTTTCGAGAATTTAAGAAAAAGTAAAACATATAATTTGAAGCTTTGAACATTATCAAAATTGAGTAAGCTTATGCTGTTATACCGTAGCAACCACAAATTGAACGTCAAAACAAAGAAAATTTTTTTTTATTAACTATGAGAGATAAAATTCTCGTCCAAATGTAAATTTTACTTGCAAAAATTATCACTTATTAATTTTAGTCATGTTGGGTTAGGAGAAAAAAATACCGGAAAAATTTCGTGTGATTACCATGGAAAATTCTTAAAATCTTGGTCTATTAGTTGATGGAATTCACTATTCTATTCATCCACTAAATACTTTTGCTTTTACACAATAAGATAATTAAAAACGTTTTGTCAATTTATTACAGCTTTAAGGGCTAACGGAATGTATGATATGTGATAAAATATGAAAAGCACATTTTTATGAGCAACCATTTTTTTATTACGGCTCTTAATAGTATAAAACTATACTAAACTAAAATTGAGTTTATTCAAAACATAATTTGAATTGTAGCCATTTACCTAAGATTAATGACATTTATTTTTTTGGACAAGGATAATAACTAGTATTTTATTGAGTTCTTTTTTTTAGATGGATTAGCAGGTGTCGGTTCAGCAAGACGAAGTTAAATAAAACAATTACATTCTTATATATTTTCACAAAGAATCTAATTTATCAATTTAGTTTTGCGTCTTCTCGGACTCTATAAGATTTCAGCAGCGCCATGCCGTTCCACTTTGGACGACAACTCCATTACATAGATAATTTTATGAGATAAATAATAATTGAGTGACAACAACAAAATAAAGCCTGTTTATTTTTTTCTTAATGTTAGAACTAACGATATCGAATAAAATAAAAAGAAACAGTTTGAAACCTGCTTCTCTCTTGTTAGAAGTTATCAGTCAAGTTTGGTTCTTTTATAACCAGCCACAAACACGCTAATATACGTTTCTACTTCTCACTAGATGCAGATTATGTTGTAAAAGCTTATTATCATGAATGCAAAAACTTTTCGAAAGCATTGTTTAGCTTTACTATTAAGCTTTAAACTTTATTCTTCTATAAAAATATTTTTCTATCTAATAGAAAAACGATCTACATAACAACAATTTGATTTGTTTTAATAATTTTGTATCTGAATCTATAAGCCATATGAAGAAACATATCAAATTTGACTCGTAATTCTTTTTTAGTTTTATCGCCTAGTTCTTTTTCTTCATAATTATTTTTCTTATTTTTTTTTTTGGTCTCTATTTTTTAATCTTATAGCTTTATTCCAATACTTTTTAATTATTCATTCTCTTATTTATTTTGTTCTGAAACTTGTTTTTAGTATAACGATCTTTTACTTTTCAGTATTCTTCATATTACGGCAATTACACTAAAAAGATCCAATAATTTTTTTTTTGCAACTGGTAAAACTACGTCAATTGTTTGAAGTGTCAAAAATTCTAAGACCATTAACTAAATTTAGTTAGTTAGGTTTATAAAAGCAAGACTAGTTCATGTACTTATTTGCTTACACTCTAAACAGATTTTGCTTAGTCTAGTTTATCTATATTACAACATAATAGTTTACACAGTCTAGTTTATTTTTAGTTTAGTAAAATTTAAGTTTATAAAGTCAAAAATAAATATTTAAAAAAAAATTTTTTGATTTTGGTACTATTTTTTATGCATTCTTTATCTGTTTTTTATTATTATTATCAATGCTTCTTTAATACAGTGAGATTTTTTATCCATTTAATTAATATTTTGGAGAACAATTGATACATTCAACATAATACATTCTATAATACGTTTTAATACGTGTTTATTGCTTGTAATGTAATTTTTAAATTAGGTTTTAAACTAATTGCAACTGAAAGTTTGCTTTTTAACAATTTTTATATTATTGAAAATTTATTTTGTGATTGTCATTACATACTTGTTAAAGACCCTAATGATTTTTGAATCTAGCAAAATTGCTGTGCCTCTGGAACAGGGAGGGTTGAACATAGTAATAATAGTAACAATAATAATAAAAAAGAACCAAGCCATCATGTGTGTGTAACGTGAATTTTGACAAAAGGGTTTATTTCTTAAGATTTTTCAATAGTTTTTACTTCAGCTGGTTACCCTGAAGATTATAACTACTTTTTCTATTTGTAGAAAGTGTTATTTTTATGATTAATCTATTATTTTTTAGATAATTTATTAAAATAAAATTATTTTGACATACGTCAAAAAAAAATCAAGAAAATTTGAAAAAATTAAGCAATTGTGTTGAAAAGTAAACTATGGGATCGTCTCAACATAGCATCAACTGCGCGATGATGAGAAAGGGATTTAAATAGACCTATGACATAAGATTGGTGTCAATTTTTTATTATATTATTTATAATTTTAATACGAAAATGGCTAAATATTCACTGCTTTCGGTGGCCAATAGGAATCTTTGGAAAAATTTTACCTTTACATATTTCAAATATGGGATTTAAATTGGATATAAAAACCTTTGCGGAAAAACAAAAAGCAGCATTGTTCGAATTTCAAATGTTATACATATTCAAAAATTCTAATAATATGATCGCAGATGCGTGGGGAGATAATAATTTAGCTTGATTTTCCAAAAAACAATTTTATGTTTTCTCTTTGGCTTAAAACACAATTTGTTTTTAATTTAATTCTTCAATTGGTTTTTAAACTAAATGAAAACTAAAAACTTGTTTTTCAAAAATTTGTATATTATTGAAAAAGTAATTTTGTCATCATTATCATTACTTGTCAAAGACCGTAATGACTTTTAATCCAGCAAAATTGCTGTGCCTCCGGGAAAAAGCCGGTTAAACATAATAATAATTTTTGAACAAATAACATTTAAGAATGATTTGATCTCTACGCACCAAGGACCAAGTGTTTTAAAAACTGGGAAAAACTTATCAAAACTATTGATATGGCCGGTTCTAATCGATGTTCAGCTATTGAAGACTACCTCTATAAACCCGATTTTATTCACTTTTTATGTTCAAAAATTCAAAGTGTTATGTTTCTTTAATGTAAACTTTTCTACAAGAACAGTTTTCAAACTTTTAACAGTATAAAAAGACTAGCTTCCTGTAGGAAACAAAAATATCTTTTAAACTTTATATTACATAGAGAAAAATACAGCAATTTCAACGTTAAATAGCCCTAAAGTCGCTTAATGAACTCCTTCAGCATAATAAAAATTGCAATAATGAGTATTTATCCCAATTCCAGAAAGATATAACGTTTTATGGATCAATCAACATCTTACGAAGAATGTATAAAGCAATCAAAGGAGGGAAAGTGAATTGGCTAAACAAAAAAGCTGTCAACATGAATATCTTATTTATGCACTCTTAGAATCACCATAAAAGCTTAATAAATAAAATCATTTAATAAAATTTATATAATATTGTTTTTAACAAATAGTGAGTGGCATCATATTTTTAAGTTAATAAGTAAATAGTTATTTTTAGAAAAAAAACATTCTTCATCATAAATTGAATGCAAAAGGTTCTTATTTGAAACATTGCATTAAAATATTACTATATTACATTAATAACAGTGTATTAATATAGTTATTGTTATTTAAAAAGTTGATTCTAAAAAATTTTATAATCGGTGATTTATTCCCAAATAATTTTTTTTATAAAATTATTATTTTTTAAAATAATAATTTAGATTGAGAGGGTATAGCATAATATCTAGAAAAATGTTATAGCAATTCAGATTTGGGCTTGTTAGCTCTCGTCAGTCGAAGACAGTAAAATTTCTGACCAATTGAAAGTGTGTGAAAAAAAAACAGAAAAATCTTTTTTGTAATCCGCAAAGATTTTGTAAAACATTAAATTTTTATTAATCTACAATCGGCTCTTATAGTGTTGTTTTACATATTTTGAAAAATGTTTACAAACTTTAAAAGATTAATCATCTAGTTCTGATAAATAATAATAAAAATTAAAAAAAAAATTGTGTATAATGTTTTAGCAAATCACTTCTATCTAATTAACGCCTAGATTACGTCTAAAAGTGTCTTTTTTCAAACCTATATTTTAGAAATTAACTGCAATCGTTTGTGACGTAGTTCTTAGTTCATTTTTTTACAATAATAATGTTTATAGCTTCACTTACTATGTCACAAACAGGTAATTAAGTTATTGTATGCCCTTTCTCTCTCAATGATTATTATTTTCACCATTCTATTTCTTTTGATTACGTTTTTTTCTCCAGCTTGCTTTCGTTTACCTCCACACGTTCATTGATCATTTAATGTTTCTCAATTTTTGCCATAGATTCTGCATTTTTTTTCATTTTTCTTCTCTATCTTCTCTTTCTTCATTTCTGCATCTAAATCTTGCTATCATCTTTTTCTTACTTTTATTTTCTATTTTTAAGAATCTAGACAACTTTTCTGTGAGTTGATACATAAGTCTGTATGTATCTTTTATTGTACCGGTTTTTCCTCTTCTTTCTTGTTTGTCTATGTTTTTATCTCTATCCTTTATTTTACCACGTATCCATCGTCTTACTTCTCTTTTTTCACAATCTCTTCTACGCTAAACCCTTTCTTTTTATAGTACTCATTTATTCTTTATCTGTCTTTCTATTTATCACCTTCGAGCTTTCTTTCAATATCTTACACCCTTCTTGTTCTTTTATTTTATCTTTAAATTTTACAGCTTTTTCTTTTTTTCTATTCGTATCTTTTTTCTTTTTCTTTGCTTTCTCACTATATACTCTAGAGTTTTATTGCTCAATCTTAACATCTATGTCACATATTTCTCTTATCTCTACTTTTTCTTTCCCTTTCCAAATTTGCGCTCCAAACAACATTAGAGTTTTCACTAGACTTTCAAAAATTGTCATTCCTATTTCATACTCTGCACCGAACATTCTCTCCTCTATTTCCCACACAATTGCACACGCTTTATTCCTCTTTTTCTTAGTTTTCTTATTTGCGCTTCACATCTGCTTCCTTTTGCTTAAGCACGTGTCCTAAATAGTTCTATTTTAAAACCTGTTCTATTTTTTTCTTCTCTATATCTAATCTACGTTTTTTCTTACTCTCTTAGTCACGACTATCTTTGTTTTACATTCATTCGCTTCAAATCCATTTTTTTTCATGTATCTCTTCTGCGTTTTATATCGTTACACACAACCCCCTTTTTTTAGTTTTTAAGTTTACAACAATACATAACAGTCAGTAGACTATCTGAGCCTAAACTCCTTAGCCCACAGACTGTAGGACAGATGATTTCAAATAAACCCGGCAACGCAATCGTAAAAACGAGTGAAAGCTGTGAGAGGTTAACTGTTAACTTGTTAGCATTAGATACACATACCTACTTGCTTTTGGTAAACTGGACTACATTATCGCAAAAATGTCAGTCCCAAAGATTTCATGACATAACCTAACTTTTGTGTTAAGAAACATTGAGGCTCTTTCTACATACTTAGGTAGGCCATTATATTAAAGAATGAAAGAAAAAAAAATTTGCTTTACGAATGATGCTATTTTATCCAAAGCTCTCAAACAATGAATTTTGCTGCTATACGTGTGTTACTTGTAATTATTGCTAGTTCATTGGTGTGCTATTTTTTGTGTGTAATTTTATGTGTAAGTAGATACGACTAAAATTTTTTCTTGAAAACATAAAATATAATTAAAAATTACCGGCAGAAACAAGTGAAAAAATAATTCTTTTTTATTTTTTTTTAATAAAACTGTGATACCAAACTTTTAAAAACAAATTAAAACGCAGGACCTTTAAAATAATAGGTAATTTTTTAAATAAGAGAAGTCTAATTTGAAAATTTGGTTTAGAGTTCAAAGATAGGCTATAGTTACTTGTCAAAAAATTGAATGATAGTAACTAACTTAGACGGAGCATTTTTACTAACTTTTATAAGCGATACTATAAATAGTCATTTATCTGTAATAATTTATTAAGCAATCGCTCAGCTAATACATTGATAATAGTTAAGTCTGATGTAATTAATATAATTAAGTAGGCATCTGATTGATATTAAAATACGTCATAAAAGCTCAAAAATATTAAAAATAAAGTAATCTTTTTTTCTGTTCTGCAAGTTTTTTGATTTTTGTTTGTTCTTCTTTATTCTTTTCTTGCTTCCTCTCAAAAACATCTATTGCTTATCTTGTCAGATGGCTTCAGTAATAGCCATTTTTTGCTTGTTTTTTTCTTTTGATAAAAAATTATTTACTTGAATATATTTATACTATATAAAAAAAATGCTAAATTGTTGACAAAAGTATAATGCTTTTTCAAATTTTGTCAAAAAATTTGCTTTAATATGTTATAAAAACAAAAAAAATTGAAAGGTAAACTAAACAAAATACTTTATTATCACTCACTGGTTCGTCTATTTGTGCAGATCAAATCTTATTCACATTCATTATTTCACAAACTATGCAATAAATTAAGTATTCCAACGCATATTAATTAATAACATTAAACTAAAAATGTAACGATTTAACCATTTGTGGCCGCTATTAAATTAAAAAAAAAGGATTATACTAAGAGTATATTTGATTGGCAGTATTTTAATAAAAGTTTTAAATAATATTTTAATCACTACTGTATTTACAATTTACTATGTAAATGTCGGTGAGGTATGAAGTGCATCACGTTTATTTATAAGCGATGTAACCTGACACCTCTACAACATGTCAATGTGCAAACTTTTTTACACAGTCATAAAGTAAAAGAGAAGATAGCAAAAAGCAAAAAGAAAGAATTAGGCATTGCTAAAGTATTTTGAAGGGAGCTAAATTAAAATCGGTTTTTTTGCACATTTCTCTTTTACCTACAAATTAAAAAATTTAAAAGTCTTCAACAACATTTAAAATAATGCCGTTGAGACCTAAAATAACTTAATTTAGTTCATGTCCATTTGGCTTAAGATTTAATCTTCGATATCATTATCAATACGACTACTGCGAATTCCTGTATTTCCAGTCCAAGGGTAAATGTCGGGACAGGGTTGACATGTTCTCATGTACCTTACTCCTGATTTATGCCACAAGTTGCATACTTTTGGATTGTTGCAACGTTTTGGCCGGTTCTGCAACTCAAAAATTTACTAGCTGCCACAATTTATTTTAGTCAAACATACAGAGTAGTCACATTGGAAAGGCTGGAATGATCCAAGCCTAGACACAGGAGTTGGATCCCGAACCCATTGAATTGCTTGCCAGTTGGTAACCAACCAAACATCCTTGTTTTCTAAAATGCTGTCTAAGAAATTAATAAAACCTTCTTTGTGATGGGGTTGAGTAAACCAAGCAGCATGGTAGAACAAACCAAAAGGTGCCCTAGACAACAGTTAGACAAAATTACAATGATTCAATTACATTGTGACCTTTACAAACCTGTTAGTAGTGTAATGCCTTTGAAAGTTCTTGGTTAACATTTTAAAGACACCATCGGCATCAGGAGGATTACTACAAGCATCTCCCATTGAGCACCGTCCTCCATTTAAATCTTGCCACATAACCATAGGTACTTCCCAAACTCCTGGATAAGAGCGAGTCGGGCAAGGTGGAATCATACAGTCGTGGAAAAGTTTGTAGTCAAGCGTGTAAGGCCAACTTGGTGGTTTATTTTCGTAGATAGGCATAGAAGAATCATAGGTAAAATTTGAATCGTACAACATCTTAAACATCTTGTTACCACCAACCTAAATTTATATTACTAAAAACCATTCTTTACTAAGCATAGATGTAAATTTACCGATAAGAAAGGAGCGCGCATCCCTCGAACTTCTTCAAGACGTACTCCGCCATAAGCTGAGAGAATTTCTCGTTGTCCAGCAATTTCCCGAGTCCATTTTTTCTGGGAAAATTGTTCACCAAAGCTGTGCCTATAACGTTTAAAAATTTAATATTTTGTTGTGTTTACAACAATTTGGTTTATATGTTAGTCACAAAGAATTGAAAGTCTTATATTAAGCTGATAAGTTAGAAGGCTGTTTATTCCAATCAAGATAATTGTTATTTCTTGTGCAAATGATGATACTGTACAGTGCATGTTTTCATGGACTTACGATACGGTATGAGAGGCAATTTCGTGACCATCAGAATACAAATTTTGGACTTGACTGTAGTCAGTCCACTCGTGAGAAACGTAGAAGGTTGCACTAATTGGACATCCATTGGGATTGACTCTACCCTTTTCAAATAAATCGCTATACAAGCCTTTGTTCAAATCGTTCACAGAATCGTCGAAAGTAAGAAGTACCATTTGTGGTAGCTGCTCAACTGGTAGGTCGCCTATTTTGTTAGTAGGCACAGCAACAGAAAGAGAAAAAGAAGGTTAAAAAATTATTATAGAATTTTTTCTGCAAGAATAAATAAACAAATAGTGCAAATAGTTTCCAGCATAGAACCCTGCTTCAAATCTTTATCACTTACGACACTGTATGTGATGCCATTTCATGGCCATCTGCATAAAGATTTTGGACTTGACTATAGTCGGTCCATTCATGGGATACATAGAACGTTGCAGAAATAGGACAGCCATTAGGATTAACACGTCCATTTTCAAATAAGTCTATGTAATATTGTTTATTTAAGTCATTAACAGCATCGTCAAATGTAAGAAGCACTAACTGGGGCGTTTCCTCGGCTGGTACATTTCCTAATTTGTCACATAATTTAAAAATGTTCCCAAAACTGTAAAACAAATTTGTATGCTAAACGCAAACATACCTGGAATTTCTTTTCCACCGCAGCTGCAATCAGGTAATAAACACACATCCTTGCGACATTTGGCTGCTGTTTTGTCAGGTTGTGGTTGTGGGTAGATTGGATCAGGTCTCCGTGGAGGAAATCTATAAATGTCGATGAACTCTGTTGCTTTAGATACGATAGATGTTGACGGCTTAAGCGTGGGGCGAGGCCGCCTGAAAACAAAGTTGTTAACATTTGCTATTTATGGTGTTTGACCACAAAAATAACAATGTGTTTGAAAAAAGATAACTTACGATGCAGGAGTACCACGATTGACAGTAACAGTAACTTCATTATTAGCAATGCTACCACCGCTGCTATAGTGAGTGGATCCTCTTCCTCTTGGATTGAGTCTTGAAGCAAACAAAATTAGTAAAAAACTATAATCAGTAAAATGTGCATCAGTTCTGGTCCACCACTCATGCCCCTTACATTATTCCGACTTCTCAACCGTTATTAACCAAATCCGTTTCCAGCATGATGTTTATGTATATATGTGTTAAGTGTGCTGGTGGTGTTACATGTTGGGATAAGATGAGGTTCCAAGTCAACTTCCAGTCTCAAGGTTTCAAATTAATACTAGTGAATTGGTCTTTGAATAAGCGTGAAAAGTTTATAAGTAAGGTTAAATAAGAAAAGTGCAAAAATTAGATGAAGAAAACGGTGTTCATGCAAATTAAATTTGCAATTATATTTTAAGAGGAATAAATACCTCTGCTTATGGTCGTGGCATTTTGTATCGGTCGTTTGATTTTCGTGGCATTTTACATTTTGCCTTCGCGCTCCCCCGAATGCAATTTGTGATTTAATTGCAGTGTTAACCCGGGATACTCTAGGAATTGAGGTTGTTAGGGGAGAGTCTGTCGTTGTAGTAGTAGTAGTAGTAGTTGTTGTTGTGGTTTTATGTTTAGGCAAAATAATAGGTTGTAATTTATAATCTGGGGATTGATCTGGTTGGGGTTTTGTGTGATCTTCTTCATTGTTAAATAAATGCGCTGGAGGAATTTCAATTGTTGTTCTAAATATTTTATTATCTGACGATTGGTTATGATTAGGAGTGTACGGTTCTATAAAATGTCTTATTTTGGTTTCGAGATGAGAGTTAATATCGCCGTCTAATAAATCATGAATTGAAACTACTTGAGTTGCTGTTTTAGAAGACGATGGTAACGATATAGGTGTAGAAGTTTTACTTGACAATTCTTGAGAATAGTCTTCTTCTGATTGACTTAAAGCAAGAAGATTTTTTATAGTGTCCGTATCTGAAACTATTTTTTCAGCCGATTCAAAACTAGACCTAGTTACTGTAGATAAACCATAGTTGACGTTAATTGGATTAATTAATTTTCTTACCGATTTTAAAGCTTTTTGTGGTTTTTGTATCAATCTAGCAAGAGGTAATGTAGTAATGGTCGTGCTTTGAAGTACAGGTTTTGGTAAGAGGGATTTTAGGAAAAATTTTGGAGGAGAATACGTTGTTGGTATAATTATTGTTTTATTCTTGACGTAAAAGTTATTTACAGTTGACGATGTTGGTAAATTTGACGAGACTAGAGTAGTTGACCTGGACGGTTTAGTAATGTAGTGGTAAATAATGGTTTTTTCTGTTGTTAGATAATCAGGCAGAGTAAATGGAGCTGGTTTATGAATTACTGCTTCCGAAACTACTTTAATATTTCCGTCAGATAACTTAGGTTTAAAGGTAATAATGCTGTCTAGTCCAAGACTAAAGTTGGTTTTAGGATATAGGTGGGGTGTTACAGGATATTGTCCCGGGTTTTCCCGTAATGTATTAATGATTGATTGTGCTTGTGTTTTGTTCTCATTGGCTGTGATTGGGTATCTGCTAAAATAAACGGACTAACATCAAAATGCTATAAAATATTGAAGATTAAAAAATTAATACCGTTAGTAATCTATTATTCAACATCTAAGCCCATGCTAAAGTTATAATTAGTGTTTTTTTGTTAGAACTACTACTTGTTCTATTGTATTTTATCAGATATTTGTCTTGTGAATCAGGGTGGAAGATACTACAAAAAATAGGCAATATGAGCAAAGCTCTTGATGGTTATGAATGACGAGCAAGCTTTTTGTAGTACCTTGGGACTGTACTTTTTTTAGAAGGAAAAGTACGTGATGTCGTTGTTCTAGTAGTAGTAGTTGCAGGTTTTCTAGTTGTAGTAGTGGTAGTAGTTCTTTTAGTTGTGGCTTCTTCAAAATAATTCAAATCATTCCTGTCTCCCCTAAGATTATTTCTGTACAAGGGTAAAGGTGCTATACTTATTTATATAAAACTTACCTTGCTGGTTGTCTGTTTATTTGTCTGTACGAACTTTGATCATCAACCTAAGACAAAAACATCTAAGTTTTTGTAGTTTAAGAGGCATGTGAAAACATACTTGACTATTGTAACTGTTGTCTTCGTTGTAGTCCGTAACAGTAGCGGGCTGATAAATATCTTGACTATTGTAGTTGTTTTGAATATAGGCGGAGTTGGCTCTTTTGGGGGTATCATTTTGAGTAGTTTGTATAATTGGTGCAGGCGTCCTTCTATAAGATTGTTGAGGCGCTTGATTTTGTGCAGCGTTATTATTATTATTGTTAGTGTAATGTTGTGCATAGTCTAAAACAATACCATTTTATTTTCTACATCGATTGAATTGTAAAGTGAAAACTAACCAACATCTCTATACAATTCAACGTCATCATCATATAAAGCATAATAAGGATCATAGTTATTGTTATTGTATTGACTACTATTATAGAGTGTCCTTGCGGTTGCAGTAGCGGTAGAGATAGGTGCTTGTATTGGTGCAGCAGTACTTTGTTCGACCCTAAACTCAAAGTCAGTATACAAAAGAAAATTAAAATGAAGAATGAACGTCTAGTCAGTTACCTTTGTTTTGCGTCAGAGTCAGTATGTCTTTGTCCACCTTTGCTTCTTGAAGATTTGGTTGTTGCTTTTGTCAACACATGTCTTGGCTTTTGTGTTGTATAATATTTAATCAGTGATTCGCTGCTGAAAATTTTTTGTGTTGTTGGGTATATTGTGGTAGTTATAGGACGCCGCGTGGTCTTTGAGATTTTTGCCGGTTTGCCTTGATACTTAGCTGAGTATTTAATTTCACCGCTTTTATTTACATTATTAGGTTTTATTTCTTGTTGCTCGGGATAATCATAATACTCGTAATAATAATCTTCGTTTGGTTTTGTTTCTGGTTTAATTCGACTGGAATAAATTTTTTTCGGAGAAGAAGTAGTTGTTGGATTAGTTACAATTTTTGTTTTGGTTTCTACTTTTTTATCGTCAATATCGTCATAATAATAATATTCATTATGTAAAGGAGGAACTGTTGAAGTATGATCTTTTACTGTTATCGGAATAAACTTAGGTGTAGAAGCAGCTTTAGTTATACTTTTAATGTTTGGCCTGTGTTCAATACGTTTAGGCAAGTTTGTCCCAACCGAAGCAAAATAATTTGAATGAAGAGGTTTTAGTGTGGTTAGCGGATGATGTTTTGATACCGGTATTTTTGAAACAAGTTGAGATTCTGGTGTATAAGGATAAGCTTTTGTTACATATTTAGGCGTAATATAATTTTCTTGAGTGGCAGAAGATGTTTGCCTAATTGGATGAACAATTATTGGTTTAAATTTAGATTTATAAGGAACAGTATATTTTGGTGATTGAACATTTTTAAGAATTGGCTGCGGTTCAGGTGGTGGAGTAAGTTGCTGCTGAATTGCTTGAGTAATTTTTGTTCGAAGTTTTGGCCCAGGAGGTGGAACAAGTCTTTGTGATTGTAGAAAAGATTGACTAGGCCTTTGTTTAAGTTTTGGTTTTGCTTTTTCCCTCATTTGTCTAAATTGTCCGTTACTCACGTTTGTCAAAAATTTGTCAAAATCAAAATCTGGATCTGCAAAAGGATTTGCAACATTTTCGTATTTATTTTTTGTGCTAAAGTAAGAAGAAGGAGGGCCAAAATATTCGTTAAATTCGGGATATTCTGCCGATTTATTTTCTTCGTTATCTGCTTCTCTTGAGTTGTCGGTATTAGAGTTTGTAGTTGGTGTATTACTGCTAGCAGCATATAAGTTATTGCCTGAATTATTTGGTTGCGTCAAAGAAACATTATGATTAATGTTATGACTATGTTGAGCAACAACATTAGTGCTTGGGTTTGCAATTGCAGTTTGAATTGATGTACTTGTTACTGGATTGTAGTTTAGTGGACCAGTTTTAGCAAGCGTATGACTAGGAACTCTTTGAAATTGAGGCACAAATGGCTGAAATTCATTGTCAGCAAATGATGGATGTGGAGTGAAATTATTTTGATAAATGTGTGGTGGGTTATGTAATGGTTGTACGTTTAAAGAAGAGCTTTGATAATTTTGTTGACCACCACGCCATGACGTTTCAATAGAACGAATCCGACTAAAAATTACGAAATATTGACAATGTCAGTCTTTTGTCAGATTGTTACCTCTGTTTTGTCTGTCTTTTACGTCTTCTCTTCACTGTCAAATCGTTAGTATATAAGTCGTCAATTGTGCTAAATGTAAACAAAATGATTGATAACTACTGTTTTTTGTGAAAATGAGTTGTACTCACCTGTATGGCTGCTGTTGTTGCTGAGTACCAAATGAAATAACCCCAATTCTATCACCTCGCCCACTGTAGGACTGTTTCAAAAATTAGTTTTCACTTATGTACATGTTCAAAACTTACCGAGATGGCGTTGGAATGTCTTAAACCGTCTCGATCTTTTTGAACCTGACCAACTGTAGATGGTTGGCCACGATATACGCGTTGTTGCCGGTCATTTTCAATCTCTTCTGCTGGAGGAAGTGTTTCTTCTGCTTCCGCATAGAGTTGTTGCTGTTGACGTTGCTGTAAAAAGATTTTATTTTTTTTATAAATAAATAACAGAAATTTTACTTTAATAATTTCTTGGTGCTGCAATTGTCGTGGTTGTCCTCTAGACGTGACAATAGCAGCTGGCTGTGCTGGTGGTGGCGTTGGTGGTGTGTATCTAGATCTTGGTTCTTCTCTGTCGCGGTTTCTACTTGGATTAGGAGAAGTAGCAGATACAGAAGCAGATAGTTCAGCACCGTCACATCCTACGTTTCTTGGCCAATCGCATGTTTGTAACTCATGACTGTACATAAGACCTCCTGTACAGGATTCAAGCAGAGCCCCGCCAAATACGCACACATAATACTGCGTACAATCGCTAGGATGTGGATAATAACCAAATTCTTCGGGGCAGTTAAAATTTACAATCTGTTTCACTTCACTTCGAACATCCACATTTCTGCTAACTTTCCGTTGACCAACTGAGAGGTCTGTAAAAAAACACGTAAATATGAGAATTAGAATTCATAAAGCAGACACGTTATAGCTACTTGAAAAAATATATTTTGGTAAAGAACAATTACCAATAACCAATTACCCATTTTGAATCAAAAACTACTAAATATTTTATATTTACTTAATAAATAGTTATAAAAAATCAACCTGAAGTAGAAATTATCTTGAAATAAGGACTAAGACATTGTGTGCCAAACAACCATTTATTCAGGTACATTTTGAGAAAATATTGATTAAACCAAGCATTTTAATTTTAACTGATATATCTACCAGCACTTTGTTTAAAACGTAAATCGCTTACTAATAGAAAAAAAAATTAACAAATAATGTAGCTGGCTTAGTAATTCTTTTGTTAATTTTTCAAATATAAGGATGTATTGACTAGCAGTAATAATCGAGTCAAAATTAAGCTAAAATTCAAAGTTGTTTCACTTGTTGCTTTCTTATAGTACTTCTTTGTTTTATATTACTGGTTTAATATTATACCATATTTTTCCGTTTTTTTTTAAATTCATTTTTATGTAATGAAGTAGCTCTATTCTAACTATCTTTTCTATTTGCCATAGTTACTTTCATCTATTTGAACGCAAAAATTAGTGTTTTTTGATTTTTATTTATAGTGGAAAAAATGTAAGCTATGTTTTTGAGTTTTAGTTAAACTTTTTTATAATTATCTAAAAGTATGAAAAAAAATTTCGTGGTCATCATTGCTTTCCATATAACCAGAATTGAAAGTCTAAAGTGTATTATCTCAGAATGTATAGTAGCTCAAATGGTAGAACGTTATATGGTCCTTCCTCTGTTGCAAAAGAGTAATAGTTTAACAATAGAACTACCCAAAACACAATAATTCTTAGGTTTCACTCTTAAGACAAACGGCACAGATTAAGAGATATAGGTGTATTGTTTAGTAATAGGGGGTTATAAAAAGCAGAGTTTCATCTCTACTTTTGTTATAAGGGTTCTGCTTAATGTGGCCTATTACAATTTTTTTTTGTAACGTTAAATCGGAACCACCTGTATAACCTTGTAGTTTTTATGTGGCAAGTTAAATGTTGAATCAACGTTAACCGTGAATTAATATATGTATTTGTATATATATAACTTGATCCATAAAATTAAAGTTTTTGGTTTGTTTGTCTAAATGTATAATATCTGTCGGCCCATACATAGGTTTATCTCATCATAATTTAATATTATGGTTGTTGAAGGCATTACCCAAGCAGATTTTGAAAGTAAATTGCTCACTAAATGGCTTACCTAATATTAGTCAATTAAATAATTATGGTATTTTTGGACATTTGGAATTAACACAAATTTGCGATAATAGCCAGTTACCCTCAATGACTTCTACTAAGTATTTTAAAAGCTGAAGTGATTAGAACAAATTTAGTATTAAAGAAAAGTGCTTAAAGAAAAACAAACATAATTGTTCGTACATTTCCTTCTAAATTTGGGGAGATTGTTGTATAATATATAGGACATTTTTATTCAATGTTTAGTACTGAAATACTTATCATTTTTTGCTACATGTATACCTTCTCAGGTAGGTATCTCATCTTTATTATTCAATTGTATGAATTTAGATGCATTTATATAAGTTTGAAGGCTTTTATGGCGATTCTGCGATTCTATAACTCACTTAACATTCATTTACAGAAATAAGTTAAAATAATGCGTTAATTCTTTTAAATCAATACTTTCTAAACTCTCACTTCACACGCCAAAAATTTGAATTTTTGTTGAATAATATATTTATTTATGTGTAACATAATTAGTAATTAGGCTTTTGAATGAAAGTTTTGTTGAAATAAACATTGTCTAGTGGAAAAATAATGATATTTGTGTGAAACCGAACCTAAAATGCGTAGGATGAGTAATGAAGATTTGTTATCACTTTTATTAGTAAACTTCATGTCTCACTGTGGCATTAGGTACTTAGATGTCAATTTGCAAAAATTATAGAAGTGGTTTATCGCAATGTAAAAGGTATGCGAGTATAGTTTATGCAGACGTCAGATAACCAGGAAATTTTTCCCTTGATGCGTGCACTTTATTTAAAATTGTACACTAGAAACCATTAAAAATATGTATAATTAGAAGTTACTTTCTATTATGTAAACCAGTGGTAAGCAAAATCCAGTTTTTTCAAACCACACCGATTTGTGATGTAAGTGTATCAAGCTGGGAACAAGATTAATTATAATTTACTCAATTTGCTTAACAATGATGGGACAGTAATGTCACAATTTGGTAAATGTGTGAAAATTTAGTTTTGACACACTCTGATATATATTTGTTGTTATGGATGTACCTACAGTTGCATAATGCCATTTGATAAACATTTTGAAAGTCTTAAAAAATCTTTGTTTGGTGCGAATTACCGTTACAACAATTAACCATCAGTTTCACTTGATCTTGACCCAGCAAGGGAATCTTATTAGCAAATTAAATTATATACCAGAATGCAATTTTAATCTAATCTGATCTTGATCTTATTTTTTAAAGCTTCTACGCACTGTAAACATAATACTGCAATTATAATTATGATACTTCTTAATGATACAAAATTACCCAAATTATTTAAACTCAAAAAAGTCTAATTTTAATATTCATTATTTTTTTTTGTTTGACCATGAAACTTGTTTAATTTAAAAAAAGAGGTAGGATTTGCCAACAATTGAGAAAGGTCAAGGGTACTTGATGATTTTGATACCTGATAAACTTTATTCATCGAGTAAAAAATCTAAGGCCGCAGTATTTAAGGCTCTTCAGCACTCCTATGCGCTGGGACATGAAAATGACTGATTTTTGATGCAAGTTATTTCGGTTTAGTTTAAATTTGAAGAAAATTCCGCATTTTCATCTTATCTAAAATACAATAATCTACCGCGCCTTGCTATCAAATTTTTAAAAAAATTGCTAGATGTAAGGGGAATAATTAATATGTCAAAACTTTTGACTCAACTTTTCTTCGAAAGCATTTACTGTAGCATATTTATTTTTGTTGCATCTAAGCAATGATATAAATATCTATCTCGCTGTCTTTTTATTTTTTTTTATGTTGTCTTATTTTTTGATTTAATCAAGAAAACAATATATTCATTTTGTTCGCTAGACACAAAAATTCGTCTAAACGTGAAAAGATTTACGACATCTCTCTGCTTGAAGTGCCGGTAGCTAATTTTTAATTTATGGTGGTAGGAGATTAAATGACACCCTCACTACACACCCTGTTTACCTGCTAATATAGTTGCCAAAAGAGACATCCCTACCCATAACTGCAGTAAAAATTGGAAAAAAACATCAACCTCTATGGAATCACAAATCATTGTGGATGGATTTTTGTGTTCTTTGAAAACGCATGGCTTAAAATATAATAAAATAATTGGAGACGGTGATAGCAGCGTTTATAAAAAAATTAGGGATTCTAAACCATATGGACCAAACTATTTTGTAGAAAAAATTGAATGTAGGAATCACATTCTTCGCAATTATTGCAATAAAATTCGTGAATTATCTAACAGCTCAAGGGTTGAAAATGTGCTAAAATTATTTATACAAACTAGTATTTTACGTTTTAGAACTGCTATAGTAAGTGCTGTTAAACATAGGCGGACAGAAACGTTTCCTACTTATGTGAAAATAAATAATTTAAAAAAGGATATTTTAAACAGTCCTAAGCACATATTAGGTTGCCATGATAACTGCAAAGATGAAAATAACCGATATAAATATTTTTGCAAAGGCTAGAAGCCTGGGGAAAAGAACCTATACAATATATTTAAAGAAAGTACGATTTTTTCAGACTTTGAAAATTACGTCAATCGAGTAGCTAGCCATGCTTCTAGTTTATTGCATGATGTCGATACAAATTTCGCCGAATGTTATAATAGCATAGTGAACAAACTAGTGGGGGGCAAACGAATAAATTTTTCACTGGGAAAATCATATGAAACACGATGTTTTGCGGCAGTTTCTAATTTTAATAATAAACGACCATTTTTTTATAAAGTTCAGGAAAAATTAAATAAAAACAAAGTTTGCAGAAAATACACTGAACAATTTTGTTTCATCAAAAAAATTTCAAAAAAGACAAAAAATAAAAGGACGCTTGAGGTAATAGAAGCAGATGATGATTACGGCAAGTCAGACGATATAATACCAGATAAAAATTCTGAGGAGTTAAATATTTTAACTTCTTTGTATTTAGAAAATCTTAATAAGGTAAATTTTCAAACTGTTGAAGAAATTACACGCGGACAAAGTTCAAATCCTGAGTGGTTTAAACAAAAATACTTTCGTCTAACCGCCAGCAATTTTGGCCGAATATGTAAAATGCGTCCGACTACATCAACCGCCAATCTTGTTAAATCATTACTATATTCTTGCCCAAAAGTCGGTTGCAAGTCATTAGAATATGGAATATCTGATGAAATCCATGCACGAGATTTATTTGAACAGACATACCAGTTTGATGTCAATTCTTGTGGTATTTTTATTCATCCGGACTATAAATTTTTAGGTGCTTCACCAGATGGTCTTGTTGATGAAGATGCTATATTAGAAATTAAATGTCCGTATGCTTCTAAAGATATGACAGTGCGCGAAGCAATTATATCAAAAAAAATTTCGTATTGCATAATAGACGATAACAATAAAATTAAGTTAAAGCCAAAAGATAATTATATGTTCCAAATTCAGGGACAGCTGGAAGTTACTAATAGAGAATTTTGTTATTTTTTTATATACACCCAGAAAGATTATCACTGCGAAATAATTTCTCGCGATAGAAATTTTTGGAAAAATTTTATGTTTGACAAGCTGCAAAATTTTTATATGTTATCATTCTTACCTGAACTGTTAGATTCTAGATTAAAGCGCAATTTGCCTATTAGGGATATCTACGGCTAACAACATTATTTAGATGGTATTTAATTATATATATATATTTATTTTGAACGATATTAGTTTTCATGGCAAAGACATGACAATCTATAATTTTTTTAAATATTTTGTTGTAAATTTTTAAAATCGAGGTGTAAATAAAAATACTGCAAAGCCTGGCATTTTTTTAGCTTAGTTTTTTTAAAAACCACTCTGTATAAGTAGATGTAATTTATAAAGTTCTAGTTTATATGTAGATTTCAACAGAATCTAATCAATGTTTATTGTAAATAATAATTATCATCATAGTCTTATATATTTTCAAAAAAATATAATGAGCACAATTTACAATAAATAATTTTTTTCTATTTTTACCGAATTATACTCGTCTAAATTATCTAAACGATTCTACCAAAACATCTCGGAGAAGTTATCTTAAATTTCAAACATCAGGTAGTGTTGTAAATCAATAAGTTCGACTCAACTATATTATGATTATGTAGTTATTGGTTTATTACGTGTCAGTCACTGGCTATGTCATAAAACTGTGTAAGTTGGGTTGCGGGACCAATCCAAATCTGAAAATTCTTTTCACTGCACAGGAGCCTTAAGTAAAGTTGTTGACTTTGTTAGGCTGAGAAATGCATTCAGTATTTACCTTGTTAATTTATACTTTTATGGAAAAAATAAAAGCCATTTGAATTTTAAATCAAAATTCCTATTAATATATAAAGACATTTTTGACGCCTAAGTTAAATTTTTGTCTAGATATTTGATTGAATATAAATTGATTTGGAACAAGGTTGCCGGAAAAATACGAAGCTAGTAACAATATCATTAAGTTGAATAATAGAGCGTTTGATTAGCTTTAAATTATATGTCAACGATCGTTAATTGATTATTTTCTAATTTTTTAGTTTGTGAAACATCGCAATTTAGATATACGGTGGACCGAAATTGCAAAAATTTAAATATGGAAATCACAAACTTGATGAAAAAACATTCATCTATTATTAACCACCAACCTTATTTTTTTGCATAGGTTTTTGAATTTACTTTGATTTAACTCATTTAACCTATTGATTTTTCCTTACAAGAGATAAAATTTTAAAAACCATACAGAGTTTAATTTATTTTTAGCAAAATACATTGAAATACATTTGGTATTTCAAACACCTTCAGCTCCAGCTAATGCTTAGACTGAAGTGCCGCAGGATACTATTCTGGGTCCATTATTATTTTTATTATTTATAACTGACTTAAAAATTTTTCTCTAATTTATAATAAGTTAAACTAATTCAATTGTGAGATCTTTTATTAAAAATTATAGCAAACTGAATCAATAGAAATTCAAATATACCTCTTTCAAAATCAAAAAATCTTGTTTCTGATTTTCCTATTCTATCATTTCATAAAAAAAAACAGAATTTAAGCAAGCTATAAAAACGTACAATCTATTTGTTTTTATAACGTTTCAGTGACCCAAAATACGTCAAGCTGAAATAGAAAATTTAAAAAACTGTGAAAGAGTTTTTCACTTAAAATAAGTTCTGCATCAAAGCTAATATTTATTATTTTAACAAAATTAAGAATTTATGTTTATAGCTGCCACTACTAATCAACTAAATATTAATGTTGCATTATAAAAACAAACAAATGATTTCTATGGCATGCTAATGTAAAAATTATAGCTTTAAATATTTTTATTATTAATTATTGTCAATCTGTATTCTTTTCTCAAATTTCAAAAAAATATTAAAAATATTGTCTATTATACTTCAATGCTATTATTCAATTTTTTTCATACACAGTTTTGTTTTTGTGTTTGTTTCTTTTCTTTCTTTTTTCATTCATATTTTTTTCTAGCTCAATATAATTATTTGTTGCATTTGTCTTCAAACTCCCTTTTTTATTTTCTTATACATTTTTTCTTGCAGATTTTATTATCATAAAGTTTTTAAAAATTGCATGGTCTTTTCACTTTATCTTCTATACTGTATTATTATCCTTCTAGAATAATGCATCCTAGTCTTTCAAAAATATAAAAAACATCAATAATTTTTTAATTTGCTACTATTTATTTAAAACTTCAGTCATCTATACTTTATAGTAAAAAAGAAATAACTTTTTATTTTGAGTTTAGCATTCAAAAAACCATATCTATTCATATATTATATAATATCTTATGTATATCATATATGATTATATATTTATTTTGTATATTACCTGCGAAAACGCACTATTTTTCAATATATCTTAAAAAAATTTCAAAAAACAATACGAAACAACAACAATTTGAGTAAATCTACGTCGTTTTTTAGATCATTGACAACAGTTACAAAAATAAATTTACAAGACTTAATCTTGTAAATTTAATAAATCTTAAAACTCTAATATGCATAAAACCTTTGAAAAATTTAGTTTTCTGAAGAACTACTAAAGCTTTTAAGCAAAAAAGGTCACGATATTGTAATCACAAACTCCTAAATAAATATTATCTTTATTTTTTTGATACATTTTATAGTTTTACTGTAACAGTCAAAGAAATATCAAAAGATATTTTAAAACAAACAAAATTATACCAAATGAGAAAACTAGTATCTAATGCCTAAACTATTTTTCAAAATCCAGCCTAATAAACTTATAAAATCCATTAAAAGAATACTATTTGTCAGTTAAGATTTGTTGAATACAGCAAATAATCGAAATATGAAACGCCCAATGACCAAACCCATGGCTGCAATTTTGAGCTAATTTGTACTTTTCAGATAAGGACATTATAATAAATAAACCTTGCTTTACTCTCATTTTTGACGTTTACTGTTTTAAATCTTATGAAAGCAAATTTATATTTGATACTAGATATAATCAAAGAATTCTTATAAAATTGAATGTTGCATTTTTTATTAAAATCATGGTCTTGGTTATTTTTATACATTTTAGTTTATTAATTTAGGTAAAATTTGAGTGTATTGTAAAAAAAAAACAGTTACAAATTGAAGATTTTGTTAAAATAAATTTTATTTGGCAGTTTTCACATTTGTTTTGAAAAACTGAAAAAAACCGTTAAAAAATAGCTTGGCATAACTTTCCAAGATGCATGTTTGAAACTAGAACACCGCGTTTGCTTTCAAATTTTTAAGTTTCTAGTTTGCAAGATGAATAAGAATACAAAGAATATTAATTTTTCATTAAGAATAATGAAATTTTTCTAAAGTCCTTCTAGAGACAATCGAAAGTAATTGATCGCAATAAATGTCATGACCAGTCAAAAATTGATATTGCCTTGAACGATGTGCAACCATCCATCTAATTTAGAAAAATATTCTTTAACGACTCTACCCTTCTTACTTTCTACAATCATTTGTTCTCTCCGTTCCATTACATTTCATTTTTCAAAAGCGACCTTCACATTGTTTTAGTACTTTTACTCTCATCTCTGTCATAAAAAATATTTAGATTGTTAGTAGCTTCTAGTATTTATTCAAAAAATTGTACATAATACAGCTTTTTTACCTAAGCCAACATATTAATAAAAAACTGACTGATTTGCGGAATTTCTCGAGAGGAAAAAATATGATTTCAAAAACCTTGACATATGCAGAAATTAAATATTTCACCACAGAATGTGGTTTTAAAAATTATACATTCATATGTAGTAGTTTTTAATTTAATTTAGAATTTTAAAATATTTTTAAAACCAAACGTTAGGTGCTGGTAATAACGTATTACTTCTTGAAAATAAATAGCTTGAGATACCACTTTCTTAAAGATGTTTTTTTATTAGCGTTTTATGAAATAATTGCTTTGGAAGCATTTAAAGCAAAAACAATGTGATTGGTGAAGTGATTAAAATTGTTGACCAATTGCAGAAAAAGTGAGAAAGAAAGTGTTTCCGATTGATTTTGTCTGTATATAGTAATTTATATAAAACTAGAGTTTTTCACCATAATAAGCGGATAATCTAAGCATAATCGAGTTATATCGGACTGTCGCTTCCGTTTTATGGTAATAGCGATCTATATAAATAGATTTTTAGAAAAGAGAAGAAATCTTAATTTGATATCTGTAGAAACAAAGGTGAGAGTAGATTATTGTATTTAAAAAAAAATAATAATAATCACTCTCTCTGTCTCAATCTTTAACAATAGAAAATTAAATTTAGGTAAATTTAAAATTTAAAAATATAACCTTCACATGTAATTCAACAATAAGCATAATTAAACATTGCTTGTAATAATACAAGAACGCTTGAGATAATATCATTAAACATGATGAAACATCTTGATTGAATTAGGTTTATTAATTCTCTGTGAGAATGAAATTTGTTTAATAACATCGATATGTGGGTCATTTGCGAAAACATCTGTTGTTTTCTGCCCTCTATGTAAAATAGAAAATTATCAATGTTTTCACTTGTTATGGTCTAGAAATCCAAGACTTGAAACTCCCGCTTTGCATAAATCGTCACAATCAAAATACACTTTAATAATTATTACAAAATATTACGATCTACAAAAATGAGTCTTTTATTGAATAAGTAAACTAGTAAGCAGAGTAATATACTAATACCTTCACTTTCTTAAAACGTAACACTTTCCTATAAGTTTTATTTTTCTAGTTAAACTGTTCATCGTTAATCAACCATAAACTTGACTAAAGCTATTATATTAAGTTGTCAGATTTGTTATTTATACAGATAATAAATTAACAAATACATCAACACTTTTTGAAAAATTAGGTCAAATTATTATTTCAAAATTTGTTGTTTTCAGTAAGGTAAATAACTCATATTCTAAAGAAAATTAGAATACAGTGAACTGAGACAAGTTTTAGGTTAGAAAAACTGAAAATAGGCATTTTTAAGAAAAATAAATTTGGTTGGCCAACTATTAAAAATTTAAACAGTTTTGATTTGAAATTATTATAGAAACCTTTTGATTACAAATTAAGCATTTGAAATTCAAAAAAATATTTATAAAGCCGTTCTCTATTTTTACGCCGGTGAGTGTATGTAAAGTTTAGTTTCTATTATTTTACACGCTTGATATTAAACTAGCAATGTAATAAAAGGTTAGAAATCAATTTTAACCTACTTCTAATTATGGAAATTAAATAAAACTTTTTATGTATATGTAAAATAATATAATCAAGAGCTAAAGCTTTTTTAAATTTTCTGACACTGAATTTATAATAATAATTTTGAATTGCATGAATATTCAGTTGCATAGCTTCTTCAAACTTGCTCCTACAAAATTTTGTTGAGTTGTAACAAACACATATTTTTGTGTCGACGCTTAGTCAGGCTCAAAAAAGTGTAACATAAAAATAAATAATTAATAATAAATTGAAGTTACAGAAAAATAAACCATAATGATACATTAATGCGACTTTAAAGAACAAACACGGCTGGAAAAGGCAAAACACAAGCACGAAAAAAATAAAGACAACTGTTACTGCAATTCTGTAATCAAATTTTAGAGATCATTTTGATCTTACTTTTTATTGTTGTATCAAAACAAAACTTTGTTTCTACATACTTCAGATGTCAATTCTAAATTTAATATTTTGGAGCGGGTGAGATTCTTTAGTAGGTACTGGTAAACCCGACTAAAAAATACGTTTTGGATATAAAAAGTAGAAAAAATGTGTCAGAATAGAAAGAAAATGGTAAAACATATGACAGAAAAAATTGAAGAAATAAAAAACAACCAGTTCAAGAAGACAAAAACAATAAAAAAAAATTGCAATAAATAAAAATAATAAAACCACAAAAAACACACTAATCAGAACAAAAAAGAAAAAAAACGTAGTAAATATATAAATAAACTTCAAATAAGTAAGATCTATGTACTCTTATTTTTTGCTAAATAATTTTAGTTAAACAAAAAGTTAAAATAGCATAAAAAACAATAGAAACATTTGAGAAAATAGGCTTAGATCAGGATTACTTTAAACTACTTAAGAAAAGATAATTACAGTTTTAAAAACAATAAATGTTAAGTGAAGAACCAAGCCACAATTATAGCAAACTAAAGCCAAATTTATAATAATAGACAACCGACTAAAACAAGAGTTTATCATTCTTTAAACCGATTTACTTAAAATGTAATCAGAAGTTGCATATTTTTGTAGCAAAATTATTTGCCAGTATGTTTAAACGCGTACAAAAAAATATTTTCTCTGTAATCCACAGTAAGATATCACCAAAATTGAAAAAAGTCCGATGCAGACACGTGCTTCACAACAAGAATCAACTCTTTTTGAAAACCCATGATTTGAAAGCAGCTACTTTCTGAACAAATACTTAAAATTATACTAAAATAGATAATAATACTAAAAAATTAAATAAAATCCGTTTTATTGTCTTTTTTTGTATTCTTTGTACAAAATCGCACAAATTGCAATGAAACAGGATGCACGTGGAGAAAACACGTGGCTGAAGCTGACAATTTATTCTCTCATTCTTTAGTTTTGTGAGACTTTGTACTATTCGGTAAGAGCTAAGCAGATATATGATTGAATGTCTGGCAGCCCAACCGCTTCCATCCAACACCTTATAGAGCCTTTTCTAAAATGTTTTGTAGTAAAAATGTTTATTTATTATAAAACTATTATTTAACAAAACAACTTATCAAATTTTTCTTTTGTTATAGATAAATTATTAAGATTTGCAGTACCTAAAGGGGTAATAATATTTAGGTTTTTAAATAAAGTGTTAAAATGCAGTATGTGTACGAAACAGAAACAAGACAAAACTGTAGTCGAATCAACAGACAAAAAGTTCGGGTTTGTAATTTAAATAAAAGAGTTTCTCTGTAAGATTTAAATCGTATCAAAACTAATCACAAAAACAATCTACATGAAATGCTATAGTATAGCCATAAAGTATTATAAGTCATGTTTGGTGTAAGTCTCTTAGATGGATAATAGTTTTTCCAGAATTCCTTTGCTTTTGTACATAATCTTTCACCGCCTATGCCATCCATTTAAAATGCGTTATATGTTGGTATAAAAATGTTGAAGTTCTAGAAGAATTTCCAAGTGGAAAAAGATGTAAATCAATGATAGGAGCGGCTAAAGCATAAAATTACTTTGTTCTAAAAACAAGACTGACATTGCAATTTTATTTAATTTTTAGATTAGCTATGTTTTGAGCTGGAAATAAATCAGGGATGTCGTGTGGAGAATTACATTATTGCTGCTTCTTTGCAGATAATTTACGTAACAATGACCTTATTCAATACAGGATACGACATTTGAAGAAAAATATGAATAAAGAAGAGCACGATTAAATATTTTGAGTCCGAATAAATTGTGTAACGGCTATAATCGCAAACTGTGCTTTACGAGTATCAAGCGAATTAATTTTGACATTAAGAGTCGCTTTAGAGCAGAATTTCACAAAATTTACGCAAAACCTTTCTCTTTAAATACTTTAGTAACGTTTTAAAGGTCTGCTGATGTCAAAGGTGATCTAGCTTTCAATGGAGTACAATATACGCCTTCATCATTTCATAATTGCAGTTTTTTTTTGAAAATTTAATCTTTTTTTTATGTGAAACTAATTACTTTATTGTGGCATTTAATCATGTTCTAAAGTGTACCAATCTCCAGGAAATTGAAAAAAAAAAAGCAAGTCATGTTTTGATCCATGGGAATCAAGTCTGCACAATTTCATAGTATTATGTGAACAGTTTATTACCTTTTCTAGTTAATATTAACTATATGGACCAATTCGTGATAGTTGTCTTAGAAACGTGCGAGGTCGGTTCGTGGCAATTGTTCGGGTGTGGCCCAACGACCTTCCATTCGCCATATCCTTATTTTTTTTTCTTAGCGTTTTCGCAACTGTAGCAGTTTCTGCACAGCTTTAATTCGTCTACTTTTTGTCTACGATTTTTAACAACTAGCAGCCTTGACATTTGACAAGCTCCCGATGGGAACATTACTGTAACAAGGTTTTTTTTAATTTATGCAATTATATGATTTAGATGTGCCCTATTTGTTCGATAGCTTTCAGGAATGGAATTATACCAAGGTCTACCATGATATACCACACCCGCTGTGTTTACTTCAACTAACATTTCAAATATTCTGATATAGATTCAATGCTTTGTTGCATTGCCGACCTGCTTTGGATAATAAATATCTATGAATAAAAAACTTGAGTAACTTGTCAGATTTTACGATTTAGACATGGTCACTACTGCAAATTACTTTCCATTTTTCAAAAATTTGCTACTTTGAGTTTGGTTTTTATCAAGTTATGCAAGACTTATGTGATTTCATCTATCATTAGTATTCAAAATTTTGTGAAACTTTGACTGATTTGTCATTTGTTTGTTCTCTGCAGAAGTATTTGCAATTTTGGTTGGTCGAAGAATGGTCGAGGCTTACAACATCAGGTAATGTTGCCATATGCGTATCTGCGCAAACGAATAAGGACTTTATGTAAAAAACAAGGTAATATAAACTCAACAGGAAGGTTTAAGGATATATTTAAATTCCTTATTAAGATCATCTAGTTTCACATCCGGAAATACTAGTACTTATCCTTGTAATTTACATAGTTTTTGGTATTTTTTTGTTGTAATTGCTTGTATAATGTAAATTGCAGATATGTTGCACAACACATTATCAGAATAAATTGTAATAAACTGCAACAATTGGCTTCGCATTCAATATTGCACCTACATAAATTTTTCTAATTCAAGTTATGTAAGTACTGTAACATTTAAATTATAGTTATTTTAATATTTAGTAATAATCTATAATCTGTAATAAAAATCTCATTTGCCACACAATTTTAAACGAATAAAAACTTTCCATTTCAATTAGTTGACGAGATAAAATACAGCATAAACAATAGAATAATTTTGCGGTAGAAAAGAATAAAAGCTTGAATTTTAAAATATTTAACAATTTTTGACTGCTTGTGACTTGAAAATTAGTCAGGAATTATTGCTTTTGATATACATTCTCAAAAACAGTTAGATTTTGAGCTATTTAAAGATCGGTCATCTTATAATATTTTTCAGATTTTTAATGTTTTTTCTTATTATTTTCTTTATGCTTTATTTACATGCTGTTTTGTCTGATTTGTAATATATGATATAAATTCAGTTTTGTAATTTATCTCAATTTCGATAAATTAAAAACTTAAAGCTTTAATCAAAGCTAGAACTTAATTTACTTTCTATGAACAATTTTAGTTGCTAGTAGATAAAAGAATAATTTTTATAGAAAAATAATATAAAAATGACAAAGAACTAAAAGCAAGATAAAAGATTGAACGACATTAATTTTAAAATGGTAGATAAACATTCACACATGTATAAAAAATTGACAGATTCTTAGAAATTTAAGAAAAATCTAAAAAACATTAAAAAATAAATTATCAACAAAACCAAAATGACTAAAAAACAAAAAAACCGTTATCCACAAACAAACTACACAATAACTGATTTAAACAAAGTTTTAAATCTGGTGGGTTCGATTTCCACCCAAGCAAAAGCTTTCTTTAGAAAGAAAATGACTTTGTTTGGCTATGGGTGTTTGTATGTTTATAAATGTAGAAAGCACAATAGATCAAAAAGTCGCAGTGCAGTATTTCCTGTCAATTTTGAGCTAAATAGAGAATAAAATAATTAAACAAAATTTTTCAGCAAAAATAACAAATTTAGCAGCAAAAATCAGCAGCTGGGGTAAAATAGACCGCATAAAGCCAAAAATCTACAACAGAGTAAAAAAAAATTAATTATTAGCTTGCTTAAGAAAAACGCAAACGAGGTTCTATATATATATATATATATATATATATATATATTACCAACACGCAATTATGTCTGTCATACATCACTATATTCATCTTAATTCGAAGAAAAATATTTAGTATCAGAAGCTTTGCAATCTTAAAACACCTAAAATTTGAGCCTGAAAACATGATCTGAATTATATTTTTTGCAATCGTTTTTTTAAATGTTTGAAAATAGCAATTTTGTTCAATTTTAATTTTTATATATTTATTCATAATATTGCATATCATAGGTATGTATTTGAGACAAAAGACTCTACTGTGATAACTTGGTTGTCCAATCAGCAATAACTTTTTGTCTTGTAAATATTTGAATCAGAATTGATATCTATCATTTAGAGTGAGCTATGCATTGACATGTAGAAACCTTATTTCTCAATTTTGATGTAAGAAGCTTCTAAATTATAATAGATGTCGTTATTTTTACCATTAATAAAAAAATAAGCTGTAGAGCAATGTTTATATAAATCCACAAATTAAATACCAATCGACAAAAAAAAACCTTAGATCCGTAATTCGCTAATTCAGCAAGAAGTAGTTTTAGAACAATACATGTAATTTGTTTTTGAGGATATAAATGACAAAAACATTCCAAATAATACTTTTGTTACGTTGATATTCGATTTTATTTTTTCCAAAATCAGAGCCAGAAACTAATAATAGTTTTAAATGAATAAATAATTGCTCAGAATGTATATAATTGCTTTTTTTGTTTAATGAAAATGTTTTTGAACTTATAAACATAATTTCCCCTTGCGTGCTAGTAAAATATATTGTTGCTTTCTTCCGGACATTGAAATAGGCTGGAATGCAGTGGCTACTTTCTGTATTATGGTTTAGAAATAAATTGTTATACTAAACTTAAAAGAGAGAAAAATACATATAAAATGTGTGAAAAAAAATTAACACAAAGAATTTTCATTAGTGATTAAAATAAATATTCAACTATTCACATTCTATATTATGACAATAAAAAGACAATTAAAACTATCTTAACGTTCTGACAAGAAATGTTAATTAAAATAAAAATATTTATTAATGTTTTGTTTAAAAGTAGGTATATTGTTGTAAGCGTTTGCATTGCAGTATGCGATAAAAATTTCTATTTTTTCATGTTGAACTAAACTAGAACAGAATAATAATCAAAAGAGAAGGGAAGAAAGTTGTTATGCAACGACTGCATGAAAATAAAGAAAATATGTATATCATGTATTATGGCAGGTGTGCAGAAAGCAATTTTTCTTTGTTTTTGTTTAAAAACAAGAGCATTTGTAAAGATGTAATCATCTATGTTAAATTAGGTTGCAATGCACCGAAGGTTGTTTATGGATTTCAAGGTAATAGATGAGCAGAACAGCTGTGTTGGATTTTATCATGACATAATTTATTGTAATTAGAGAATTTAAATGCTTTGATACATAAAAACCAAAAGTAAATGAAAGTAATGTGCAAATAAAGATATCTCTATGTGAAATCTGTTGCAAAGTCACTAGCCATGAAATGGCTTTAAAAATTATTAAATTTTTCGTTATTTATTTCTTGTCAACAAAACAAGTTTAAAAAGATAGAGTTGTAGACTTACGGTTTCTCGTGGCAAAAACCTCAGAAACACGGAAGTGTAGGCGTAGCTAGTGCATTAGTTTACAGTTTGCAAAAAAGGTCTGATCAGTCGTGATCGGAATTAATTAATTAGTGATGGTTCAGCCTAAGTACTAATGAAATATATATTGTACGTTCACTAAGAGAATGAAACCTTCAACTTCAACAGCTTCATTAAAATCAGATTAGACATGAACATTTTTTTGATATTTTTTTGGGTTAATTTTATTAAGCTTTCTCTTGGATTATGTCAGTTGTGTCAATATTCCATAATGTGACGTATGTCTGACCTTAATAACTTTTTGAGTTTTTAGCCGAGGCCGTTTGTACAAAAACATGTAAAGCTTGAATGGTAGAGTGCTTACTTTCACTGTTACATATAAAGTACACCTACCATTCTATATGCGAGGGTTCTCATATATTCTGCGTTTGATAATTAACCTCTTTTTAGTGCTATTGTTGACTAATATATAATATTATTTTCAGCTCTACCGCTATTCAGATTATGTAAAACAATGATTTATGTAAATTTTTTCATTTCACTTTTTGTCGGCCCACCAACAGCTGATCCATTCAAAAATTTATGGAAAACACATACTGCACAATAACATCGAAATGAGATGCTTCATTGTTTGATCTTGAATTGACTATTCTAAGAGACTACAGACCGTCTCTATTACTTTTTAATAGCAGAGGTCAGAGTCTACATTTATCTAATCGCTAGCTTTGTGAAAAAATAAAAATACTTTTTAGATCTTTGCAAAGAAGGTGTGTCAAAATTTCGAGAGAAAAACACAATACTTGTGCACTGAACCGCCTCTCCAACAATGTATTGTTGCAAAACAGCAAGGGTATTATTATCTTTTCTTATAAAAATCTGAAATTGATTGCCGCAAAATCAAATGGTTTTGATATTTTTAGTTCATTTAGAAAAGAGAAAGCTAACAAGTTACATAAAATGAATTAATATACGGCATGAATTTAAATCTATCTTGAAATACGATAATTAATTTGAAACTATTTAACTTGAATTAGTATAAATAACTGGGCTGCAATTCCAAAATATCATTCGTAAATAAATAGGTAGATATTATAACTACGCAATTTCTCTTTCTAGCAGCACGTTTTGTGATGCCAAAACACGATTTGCTGTTGAAATAAATAAAAACCGCTCTTTTCTATTTTTATAAGTTTTTGGTAAGCAACAGTGAAGTATGGCTCAAATTCTAGAATGTGATTTTTAGCAAACTGAATTTTCTCAATGGCAATTCTACACTTTAGCAAAAACGTTACGTCTGTAATTTTTTTTGCTAGAAATTGTATTGGAAAACTCTCTCTTTAATTGTTAAACTTTTTATATCTTGCATTTATCAGACACTAGTCTGACGTCCACTTTTTCAAAAAATAATTGGCTAATGCTCGCAAGTGTCCTACAGAGCTCCGCATTACACCTTTTATTGTTCATAACTCACAATTAACAAGATTGTACAATCCAACATACATGCACGGTTGCAGTCAGGCTATTAATTGGTTAGATTCTTACAACGAAATTGATGTTTTCATGCCAATTACACAAAAAAACGTGATTTTGTTGTCAATTAATAGACAGGTCGTGATCCACTTAATAAAAATTTCGACACAAGTCTAAAATACAATTTCCCTTAACAAACCGTTAATAATTTGTAGCATAAAATAATATATTATTAAACCAGTTTAATAAGATGTTGTATTGTATCACATGAGTGTGTTAACACGACGAGTGCAAGAGAACTATTAACGAGTGTAACACGAATAAACCAGTGTGCTATTCAACTTTTTTTTACTAATTTTTAAATTTTTGACTACTCGAGTTTTTTATTAGACTAGAGACTTTTGCGTGAGTGGATTGGTAATAACAAAGACTAATGACATTGACCGTTTAGATTTAAATTTAAAAATAATACAGGAGCCTACAAATTTAATAAGATTTATTATTTGTGTACAAATGTCTATTATAACAAAAAACAATAAAGTTACCTCTACGCCGCCTGATACAAAGCCCATTTCAATTGTTAAATTTTACATTATTGTTTTAAATATTAATAATAAAATAAAAAAACATAAAGAATCAAAACAGCAGAGATTATCAACAGCAGCATATAACGTTTTCACCGATGAGTGCGAAACGTCAATATTAAATAAAAACAAGTAGCTATAAATTGATAAAATTAAAGTTTGAAAACAGTTTTTTTCAATTAATTAAAAATAAATAAATTAAAAAAGAAAGTGATTTTGATCAATAATGAACAACGTCTATAAAGCTCCAGAACTATAAACGTGTTCTCACTACAGCCCTTATTAAATTAATAATAATTATAAAATCATTTTCAAAAAATAAAAGTAATAATTGTAAATCGTGTCAAATTTTTGTTTCAATCTAGTTACAAAATATATTATTTTAACGCTTTTTTGAGACACATATCATAGCAGAAACTGCAAACTTTTGCAATGAGAATAGAGATCAAGTCATCAAGTGATCATTTACCTAGATGTTGAGATAAAAAAGAAATTGATGTATGCCTTCTAGTACGTTTTTCATAGCTCGCCCAGTATATTTATCATAGAGCTTGAATGGAAAATTTTGATTATATTTACGATTTTTGTTTATTTCATATACTTTCTTTTATTCTATCTGGACAGAAAAGAAAAGTTTTTGTTTATGATTTGTATTCCAAGAGTGTTTGCTAATTGAATGACACGAATAATTGAAGATACAAAGTCGAATGTCAAGAAATAAAAAAAATTGGGTTAATGATAGAACTAACATCATTTTCACATAATTGGTAAATTAAATCAATGTAGCGTTAATAATAAAATAAAAACAACTATTTATAAATAAATAATTAAACTTATGCAATTTGAGTAACAGTTCTTGTGTAATTGTCTCCTAATTAATAAATCAGTAAATTGTGTCCAAATATCACTTTTTTCACTTTCACTCTTTTTGACATGTTTGTGTTATGCTTGTAAAATATTGATATCACACTCTAAATGTGTACATGTTACGGTGAAAGTTAATTCTAGTGGCGCAAGGGCGGTAATATTTTTCCACAATGACGCGCCAGAGCAATTAAAAATCAAAACCAGTACTCACTGTTAATTACTTAATCACGGTGAAATTCTCGTTATCGGTAATTTATAACTTAAATTGAGTCTTATTTTTCTGCAAAACCAGTTGTCACTAAAATGTTCAAGTGACCTTATAATTCTTATAAAACAAGGGGGGATGAGAGAAAAATCAAAACTATTTCTTAAGTCTTTTGAAATATTTAAATTACCGCAAGGTACATGTGGTGGGTGAAGGCCGGTTGTGGTTTTCAATAATAAGAAAACAATAACGACAAAATCAATTATACAACTATTTCAAAATTTGGCAAAAACAGGCTTATATAAGGCAAACTCTTGCTCTTTTATTTTCTCTTTATCATTTTGCAATACATTTTCTAGTTTTGCTCTTAACAGGCTTTTCTGCTGCGAGGCTGTACGCATAAAAAATCATTATTTAAGTCTTTTCTCAACCTTGAAGGCATTGAATTTTTAGAACATATTTCATGAAAATCATTTTATTAAGCAACAAAACTTCACATTCTTTAACGTTAGCTAAATAAATATTTAAGGTGTGATTTAAAAGGTCAAACCCGTTACTTTATTTGTTATAGGAAGCTCGAAGCATCCTCTAATTAATTCATTACTCTATATTGATACTTGCAGATTCAAGGGCGAACGCAAGATTTGGAAACATTCATTTTAATTGAATTTTGTTTTATTTCACTCGCCTTAACATTTTAAAATGCCATGTTCAATGAGACATAAACATACAATTTTCCAATCAAAATTACCATAAAATCTTGCAATGTAGTTTTTTCTCAGTCAAGATATTTAATCTATAAAAGAATATACTTGAAGCCAAGTACATAAATGATAAAAGCGGAGACAAATACTTCTAACACGATCTAACAACTGTTACGAGTATTTATTACACGTAAAACACTTTGATTTATCTAAGTGTTATTGAGAATTTACAGCAGATTAATTTATGTCTTTATTAAGACTGCAATGTTGCCTTATCTCCTCGAGTTTTTTTAAACAGATCTAACTGATTTGCTATCTTCTATAAATATTTTTCCAATCTAATACTTTGACATTTTTGTTTTTATGTCTCTAGCTCGCCACAGCAAGGTCTATAGCGCAATTTAAATCGTGTTCAGATTTAAACCACTAATTAGTATGATATAAAATTAAGTAATCTCAAACATAGTCTTAACTATGCAGTGTGCTTTTTCCGGCGTAGTACATGCGTAAAGCCTTTGTGCGTAATATTTAGACAAGGTGGGTAACAGACCAAATGGAGACAACTACTTTCCGGACAATATTCCGTTTTATTTAACATACTCCGCAATATTATATCTTTTTTGCTTCACATCACACTTATCTCACTATCTAGTATAATACATTCCTATACTATTATCTAATACCAATTTTTTTTTCTATATTTGATATTTAAGTAAGGTTTTTTAAAAAAATAAATCTGTTAAATTTGAAAAAAAATATGAAAGTAAGAGTTATCTACTTCATTCTCTGTTGTCTATCTACATAAATCTATAATCCACTTAAATCCCAAAAATCAAATTAAAGTAAATAACAAATAAAGCTTTATTTAATTTAAAAACCTAAAAAATTATTTTTTTTTCATAGATCTATATACTAAAACAATTTTTTTATAGATGGCAATAATGTAAGAAAAGCAAGTCTACATGCCGAGAAAATATCAAAACTCAAAATTTGTAAATAATTACAAATTTTGATCTTACCTTGAGTATAAAATCAAGAATAATAATTATCAGCAACCAAAAGACCCTGATGCAGATGAAGTACTAAAGTAAGAAATTTAGAAACATCTGCTGTTAACATCTAAAAAAGTATTGAAAGTTTTTTTAGGTGGAACGTTTGTATCTGATAATTTAGTACTTGGAAAGATAGAAATATAGTTTAAAAATGTAGAAAACAAAGTGAAAGACAGATGCGGTGAAAAAACACCAGATGTGCAGAAACAACTATACGAACGTAATTAAAGTTATCACAATTTGAAAAGATATAAATAAGTAGATCTCACCTAAATAGGTAGAAAAAACTAGATCAAAAGAAAAAACATGAAAAACACGAAACTATTTAGTTAAATATAACAAAATTTTTTATCTACTTGTTTGCATAATTATATTATTTGAAATGATAGAAGAGTAAATATTCAATCATACTCTTTCACATTAAAATAAAATTTGTTTATATCATTTCAAAAAACAAACTATTCTTAAAATTTTAAGTTGTGGTAGATTATGTAGGAGATCTGTCTTTACATAATTGCAGTGTGTCTAATGTTTGACACTATATTAACAGAATTTGCAATTGTGTTGTGTCTATCAACAATATTAATTATGTGTATTCATAATCCGCTGAATAAAATTATGTTTTTTTTTCTTGGGATCTCCATTACTTTTGCATGAGGCAATAATATTGTATGACTCTTGACATATTGAAGGAGAATTTCAATTGGAAAACTGTTATATCGTCTCCAGCGCATCCACCATTGTTACATCTAAAATATCTAAAGTATATGCCAAAATTTTCAAACAAGCTGCAACAATTAATAGAAAGTATTTGTGATATTAGATAATATGTCGTGAGAATATCTATGGAGTAACGCTGGGAAATCATCTTCCATAAATAATATTATCCTTATGCAATAAGTTTTTGGACTTGGCAATAAGTCAAACGTGTCCATTTATATTTGTAATGCATTTAGATAAAAATGATTCTGACCTGTAATGACACTGTCATAGATATGATCAAGATGATTAAATAGCCACATAAACAATTGCTTTTAGAGCCTGGGGGCCGACGTTACCTAACCAATATCCACAGTTATGTGAAAGGTCAGGCACGTATCCTGCATTGAATGCAATCAATTATATTTGATCAAATGTAATTTATAATAATAATTTCTTTTGCTGCTTTCAAGTTTGAAATGTAGGGCCACTTAAATTAAGACTATTGCGTAATTGTTGCCAATAAAATATAAGAGTAGAAACTCGTTGATACAAATTGTTCACTGTGATACTTTTTTTTTCCTTAATCTAATTATTCCAGTTTAATATTTGAACCAGAACCTAGAACAACGCTCTATGATCTGATGACTGATGATCTGATGATCTGATGATCTGATGATCTGATGATCTGATGATCTGATGATCTGATGATCTGATGATCTGATGATCTAATGATCTGATGATCTGATGTTCTAACATACATAGAACATAGAACATCGTTTTATGTTCTATCAGATGGATTTACATCAGATTTTCTAATCCAATTAACTAAAATTATACCAAGAGAGTAGGCCATTGTCGTCCACCGATCAGCGCACAATAGGGCGTTTTTGATTGTTTTGAATAACATAATCCAGATCGTTTTGAATCTATGCTATTGCATAACCTGAAAACGATCACGTATTAAATTGCCTATAATGTGATACTGAAAACTTAAACTGAAACAAATTGTTCTCTCAACACGAGCTTTATGACTAAAAACAAACTTTTTTCAAACAATTTTATTATAAAAATAGTTAAACGAATTGTTTATTCAATAATTTACAAAAAATTTTCAGAAGGCAATCTGCACAATACGATTAAAAAAAAATTTATTTGACAAGACTCATCAAAATGCTTTTTATATTATTGAAAAACCAATAGGGATTTCTACCAAAATATTTAGATATAATATCAATATTGTCTTATAATATTCAGTTATTAGTATAATATGTTATTAATTTAGATATAATAAAATAAAAATTTTAAGTTTTAAAATAAAATCTCAAATCTTATTAAATTTTTTTTGAAGGGTCTTATGTTTAGTTGCAGACAGGACACTACAGCGCTCTGTAAGGTTTTAATTGCATTATTTTCCGCTACAGAGCCAGCTTTTATTAACTAACATTAACTCATAATATGTGCAAAAAGCTATTTCCGGAAAAACAAGGAATGCTGTAAAGCTTTTTGGGTGTAACTAATGTTTAACATTGGATAATTTTCCAGAGCTTTCTCATGTGTTCATTTTCTGGTGGTCTATTAACTTTTGAGTATTTTTGTGCGCATAGAAAATTATGATTTTTAAGGAGTTCATGTTTTTTTCGGTTTTTTATTTTTGAAAAAAAAAATTTTAACGATGTTTCCTTGTTTTGTATGCCTCGCTGCTTTGGTGTTGTTTTTCTTTTTTTTGCATGAGCCAAATAGCTTGGTTCAGAAATAAAAAGCCGTTTTAGAGTGACTAAAAACAAAGTATTTTGTTAGGTTTTTAGGCCGTTTTTGAAGTAATTTTGCATTATCTTGAGAGATTTCACCAGTTTTTGGCGGTCTACAGAGGTTTGGGGTGCATTAAAGTTAATGCGTTTTAAAGAGTTTTAAGCCTGTTCTAATATTTTTTTTAGAAAACATTAAATCTGTAGACCTCTATCCTGTTTTTTTAAGAGGTTCAGTTTTTGATGATCTACAGGTATTTGGGTACTTTCCAAGTTAATAAAACTTAACGTCTTTTGAAGGGTTGTAGACCTTTTTGGGTTGTTGATTGTAAGGAAACGTAAGATTCAGCCTTGATTTTTAAGACGCCAAATGTCCTGGTTCAGAAGTAACATTTTACGAGCAATTTGAATGTACTTTCACATGTGTTAGAAATGTATTTGTTTAATCTTTTTTTCTAACAAGTGCCTTAAGTTTTAAATGTCAGGGACCTAAGAAAACAGTAGTAGCATTTCAGGGCCACCAAGTTGAAAATTTATTTTCAAATTTCAACACATCTCACACCTAATCTTTCTCAAAATGATTTTCTTTGATAGTTGAAGTGATAAATTCATCTTGCGAATTGTTCTATCCTTGACATAATTATTTATTAATGTTGCACTTTTCTAATCAACCTTGCTTTCTGTATTATTTCTTGAATTGTACACACAAACTCAACAAAGTTTTGAAAAAAAAAATTAAACAAAAAAATTAAGTTTCACTTTATAATAAATAAGGTTGATTTGTTAGACCGTGAGCTTTTTTGCTCCAGGCTCAAGCATATGTGTGATACGAACAGTGTGCATCAGCTGTTGTCTTGAATTGAATTGCCCACAAACCTCATTAGACCCTGCCACTTTTGCTGGCAGAATTAATTTAAGTATAATGAATATTTTGGAAATCGCGTGCATGTATGTGTGCACTAGAATCAAAATACTCATACATGTTGCCAAAAGCTCTCTTCGTATTTAAATTTAAATCTAACACTTACCAAAAGAAGTTAACAGAAGAACAATAATCGAAAATACATAAATCATTTCCATAAGCACTTTAAAAACAAATAATCCAGATGTAAGAAATGTCACACGCAGGAGCTAAAAACACTTCCCCATGTAGATACCGGAACGAAAATTCTCCCCAAATGTGACGGCGAGAACGCGCAACGAGCGGACTTATCTCAACACGTGCTCGAACTGACTGGGTCAATATTGAAACAAAATGTTGTTCTTAAGTGAAACGTTTCAGTGGGGACCCCGAGAGAAATCTAATTCCCCACCGGATTGCATTTTCCCTTCACAATAGAGCATTCACTTGGCAAAACACTGAAGACCTTGCAAACCGCCCTCGCTTAAATGCTAAAAAACTGATATCCGTATGAGGAGCCGGATTCGATCGCGCCCCAAACTTGTTTCGGATTGAAGCAAAGCTTGAAGAGCTTTATTTTCCAGTCTCAACATTGCTTTCATACTGAAAGCTTTTTTAAAATCATACCTCATAAGTCAATAGCTTTATTAAGCCCTATTTCGTCAAAAAACTTTTTTTTAATGAAAATTTTGTATATTTATTTACACATTCTATAAGTTAGCTTTTACTTTTCCATTTTTAACAATTATTATCACCTAAAAACGTTGAGGAATAAACTAGTAGAGCAATGACCAAATATTACATAACTAAACTCTATTTCAACAAATTAAATAAAACTTTGTCTTACAAAATCAAAATACCCTTTTTGCATTTGAAGATGAATTTGAATATAAAATCTAATAAGAACAAACCATACTATGATCAACAATTTTCCACCTTATAAAGTTATTTGAATTACGGATTTTAGCATAAATATTATTTAGCTTAGAAACATTTTACTATTGTCTATTAACACAGTTTTACTACTCGCCAAAAAACAATAACTATTATTTTTTTATCTCCTGATAATGACCACAGTTTTCAAGATTTAATAAAATGAGCAATTTTTTGGCAAGTAGTAAAACTGTGTTAATAGTTTACAGTAGCAAATTCTAAAATAATACATTAATAAAAAAATTTTTACCACGTGTTTTTTTTGCTTTGCTTTGAAATACTTGCTATCCTATTATAAGTTTTTCACGACACTAATTACTATTAATTTATAGAATCTATTATTCTAAGCAATAGAAACCACCAGCTCCATTTTTGCACAAAATTTGTCATCCGCATCGTAAATGATTGCAAGAGAAAATTTGTTTAATTTTTTAATGAAAACCACTAGAAAAAATGTCTGCAAAAGCTGATGCAAAAGTCCAGAAAAAAGATGTTTGAGACTTTGATAACCTAGTCAAAGTGCCAAAACTACAGTACTTTCAGACAGATTTGCAAAATACAGACTACTGAAATATTTTCAAATGCAGCTTGAAAATTAACAAAAAAAATCTATAAGGAAAAATATGTTCTTATTGCAAAAAAAATGTCTTTGAAATCTGTGCTTTTTTATGTCAAGCATCTGGAACTAAGTACTCACTACATACAATACTTCAGAAAACCTCATAAAATTTTTGATGAGTAACATTTTTGACATTTTATATCTGTTCAAACAACTGACAAAAGTAAATAAAAGCAAAGACGAGTTGAAACTAAAGTGGTTTTCCCTGGTATTTCCTCTATAATAAAATTTTTACTACAAAGTATGGAATAAATTTACTAAAAATTAAACAATTTTTTTTCAAAGAAGTCTTTGAAAACGTCAATTTTTATTTATAGAAACATATGCCAAATAAAATTCCAAGCAGTTATTTGTTTTAGAGTTATGAGCTCATCTATATTTTTTAAATAAAAATTTTTTATTTTTTTTCTTGATTCAGAAAGCTATTTTAATTGTTTAATTAAACCACAGTATACAAATTTTGTTATTTTACATAAGAAAAACTTTGAGAAAAAAGTTGGAATAAATAAATTTTGTATGTGTATCAAGTATTTGAAACCAATGCTTGGAATTTTATTTGGCATTAAAAAGATTCTTTAAAAAAAACTTAGCTTGTAGAAAAAAGATTCAAGAATTTATTTAAATAAAAATTGTTTGAGAATTGGCAGTTTTTTAAATGTTTGTAGCTTTGACAAATCTTTGAAAAAAAAAACTTTTATAACAAAATTATGTGTCATGACATCTGCATGTTCTATTGTGCAAATTGATAGAAATCTTCAATTTGTTGACCAATTCATAGATTGTAATTATAAATTAATGACTCTTATGTTGCATAAATTGCCTCATTTTGATCAATAGCGTTTAATATGCCATGTTAAATTATTTGCATAATGAAGCATGATTATTTTAATAATAAATTATAAACAATATCATAAATATTACGATCATATTTTTGAAAAAAAAATAGAACATCTTTACAAGTTTATGATTTTCTGTTTAGGAATTTGCTAAGAATTTCTAAAATTTTTGTCTTGCGCCAAACTAATCACAAAAAAATGATTTGTTATCTGTGTTATCTCAAATAAAAGTTAATTTTTTTGCTAATTAGAATACTATTTTAAAATTTAAAAAAGACACCTTTTGTTAAATCAGTTAAAAGAATTGATAGAAAATTTAAACATATATATTTAAAAAATGATCAAAATGCAGTCGGCAGAAGAATTCAACATCAGTTCAAAAAAATGCAAGATTTTCTATTCGGTTAAGATTTCGGTTAATGGTGAAACAATAAACGATGTCCCGAATTTCTAAACCGCTCAAATCTTAGAAATTATTGTTTTTTTTTATATATTATCTGACGTTAAAAAGTCATTGTTAAAGTACAAAAATGTATTGAAAAACAATAAACAAATCTTTTTTATTGAAAACCTTGAGAAATATATTGAATGATTGTATGTATCCCCAATTATATTAAGATGTTTTTTTTCTGATCAAGATAGTACGAGTATTAAAAAAATATAGTGTTTGAAATTTTTCTGAAACAGACTTAAGGCTAGCACTATAAATAAAGTGATTCAATTAATTGAGCAGCTATCCTGCACGTAGTGAACTGCCAAAATGTGTCTAACTACTGCATCTAGAAGATTAAAGAAACAAATATGAAAAACAAATCAGAAAATTATGAAAAATGCCTTTTACCTTGGGAAAAAAATATTCGAGATTATCTGTTAGAGAATTTGAAAGAACTTTTCTTACTAAGAAGACAACATTCAACAAACTTACTATCAATTTTTTGTCTTTTTGTCTTATTTTTTAACTTAGATGCAACAGGGGAAAGTACAGTTTGTTTTAGAAAAAAATAATAATAGGAAAAGAGCAAAAACAGGTTTTCCACGTTCAAAAATCGTGGAAAATTGATTCCTCAAGCGAGCAGAATTTGTAAAAATTAAAGTGTTTCTGCTCGTATGAAGCAAAATAAGTATGAAGCAACGTTGGAAGCATTAAAACTCGTTTCTACAAGTCTGTAAAGGCACGGCAAGACTTTTGTTTCTGGTGCTTCAATTTTTCTAAAGTTATTGTGCTTGGTGAAGCATACATACACTTACAGGTGGCAAAACATTTTTTTTTAATTCCAAGGCTATAAAACTCTTAAGAAACTAAAATTATTTTAAAAACACTGAAAATGTTTTGGTAATGTGTTATTGATGAAAACTAAATAAGCCGTAAATTTTTAATGCGGTTGCAACAGAATGGAACAAAACATGCGCGTACATTATTGCAAAACTTTTCAAACTGCACTTTTTTTAGCCTAGAGTGTAACATAATAATGTTTATTTTTTTAGTATAACAGCATTGTTTAAAATAGCGCATAAAACTATAATATAATTGTATAAAAAGTACGTTTTTAAAACAAGAAAAACATCTAAAAATAAAAAAAAATTACAACAAAGCCAACGTAGAAGAGTTAAAATGATGAAATTGGCATTTATAAATTTAAATTATTTAATTAGTATGTGAATAAATAATAAAAACACCAGAAATAATTCATTAATTAGTGGTTTTATTTAAAGTAGGTATTATGCTTTATAAGATAAAGCAATGAAATGTAATAAATATTTTTTTATTTATTATATTGCTTTGAAAATTGTTATATAAAAGTTTAATTACAGCCGCTAGCTATTTTGCATTGAGAAGTAACAACTGCAAATTGTACAATGGAGAAGCCCTTGATGCATTGTTTCAGGCAATGTTTGTAAAGTTTGGCTAAAAATAGAGCAAATATTTGTTTAGCATCAATTTTACTGAAAAAAAAGTTATTGTAAAAAATAAAAAATAAATTGTATAAAATTGTGCTTTTCTTGCAAGTATGTACTACGCATTTTTGCATTATATAACAACAGTCTTGGTGATAAAATGATAACCATCAACTGTAGATGCAAAATAATGTCAAAAAAGAATTATAGTTTCACACAAGGTAAAAATTTTGATACAATCTTGTGTCTATCAGAATAACGACCAAGATTTAAATTTAAAAGTAGCGTAGATTCTAAAATTCAAAATTATAATAACAATAATAATTTTATTCCCTAGAGGTTGACAAACCGAATTACAAGTAAATTTTAAAAATAAAACATAATATAGGCCAATATAGGGTGTTACTAAATGTTCAGATAAGACATTCCACTTAAAGTAAACAGAGCAATTTTTGTTTTTGTTTTTATTTTAAAATAGACTATTTTAAATTCATTTTTAAGTATTTAGAATCTGTACACTTTATATTATCTATGCGTAACATAAATGTGAACAAAAAGAACTACTGACAAAGAATTTCTCTTTAAGAAGCATTATTGAAAAAAGTCTCAACAATGCTTGCAACAAAAAAATTCTATCTTGATTCCATAGATTTGATTTAGGCGATCTCCATTAATGTTTATAAAATTTTTAGCGCTGTATACCAAGAATTAAGCGTTTTTACACCAAACCATAAAATAAAAATGAGTTGAACAGATAATCTTAAGGCAGCAGTCGGTCCAGAGTCAGCAGTTGGTTCAAGTGCAGTTGATGTTTATTCTAAATTAAAATAAAGATGCTAAAGTGTTCACACTAGTACCATCTCACATAAGAAACAACCCTCTTTTCTACAGAATAAGACTTATCCCACCTGGATGTGTAGCATTATCTTGAAAAGAGGTCTGATTCTGTAAAGATTTTGTCAAAATTCAATAATTTTTATGAGAAAAACATAAGTGGCTCTTTGATGGGAGTATAAAATGATGTTACAACTTTTCTTAAGTTAAAAATACTTTTTATAAGTTGAACACGAATTCTAACAATATTCAACTTTTTAACAAAAGAACTTGTGCAGCATACGTCATGTAAGAATTGGTGGGTTAAAACAGAGGGTTTGTTTTGCCGCATTTTCAAAAATGACATACAGTGGCTGCCTTTTCACATTTTTCACAACACTTAATTGCAACCAGACCACAACTGGTCAATTCCAATTTTTTGAATAAGTGCAATGGCAGGTCACGCACTGACAAATTTATTTTTTATTGTATATTTTTTAAAGAAAATTGAAGCAAATTCTGCCAACTACATCTGTCAACTTGAACATGTTTTGTTCTAACTGGAAGTCATCAACAAGTCGCAACAGATTTAGATTTGAATGAATTTGCAGTGACAAGTTTGGGTTTATATCTACTCAAGTGCAATACTTCCGCAATAAGGTAAAGTTAGCGACATCTATTAGAAGCTACCTTGCATCCACATGTTTTTATGCAAATAGTTTATACCCTAAATGATGTCAGTGTTGATAGATAGAAAACAAAAGAAATTTTGCTAATTGAACTTGCTCTCAGAGATGTAATTCAAGTTTACAGATGAAGTTTGAATGAATTTGCATTGGTCTTTTCTATTTTACCAGTTGGTGGTTAACTCAAAAAGATAGATAGATTGTATATCATCGATATACGTTTGAGAGAAAAGGCGCTAACGTGATAACTTGGTGGTCCAATTCGCAAAATTTCTTTTTGTTTCAAATTGTATCTTTCAACACTGACATTATTGAAAGTATAAACTATTTGCATACAAACATGTGAACATTTTTTTTGAAAAAAATTGTGGACTAAGAGGGACACTACGCTATTATTACTAAAGAAGATAAATCTCTTCTGATTTATACTAGACTTTGTTTAAAGCGCAAAAAAAAAGAATATCAGCATGTTTTTCTGTTACCAACATACATACACAAAAAGACCTTATTTTTAAAATGTTTAAAACAATTGCTTCAGATCTTAAAATAATTACTAAATTTCTCAATTTCTTTATTTTTGAATGTTTAATGAAGTTCAACATGACGAATGACGTGAAAAACAAGATAAACCATAACAAACCACACTTACTATTAACTTTTATATATTTTCTGTAACTTTTTAATTTAAAACTAAATTAATTGATGTTGTTTGTTTTCTACTACCATAAGAGTCTGAAAATTTCTGCTTGCGCCATACGCTCATCAATGGTCATCTTTAACCTTATCAAGTTTTTCAGACAGATGCCAGTTGTTTTTTTAAGGCTTTAAGCCTTCTGATTTTTTAAAACACAAACGTATTTATTTTGTAGTATATCAAGAAATCAATCAAAATAAACTTTGTCGCATATCAGTTGACCATTAAAATTTTAATGTTTATTTAACTATTAAATAATTCTATTGGTTACGTATCTGGCAATTAAAACTTTCTTTCACTCCAATATCTGATTCTAGTTTAACATACGCACGATTGTATTTTATTTTAACTTTCCACGATTTGTTGCATTATTTGGAAGCTTATATGCCTATTTGCTAACACCAAATAGGTATATAATTACTAAGTTTAGTTTTAACTTTTGCTTAAAAGTCATGGTTAATTGGCGATATTCTAGAGCTGAAAAATATAATTATTTCACTATTCTTGAGAGAAACTAATAATTTTAAAAATAAAATTAATAGGAAATTGATAGTCATCGGTAGAACCAACCGTTTAATCTAAATTATTCGCTTGGTTTAGATCAAAGAGATTGTTGTTTTCTAATAGCCTTTACAAAGATTTATGTTTTTGCTTGATATTCAATTTCTGTTTCTATTGTTTTATATAAGGACAATTTTAATAATACGCTTTGATTTTTGTGCTTGCATTTGTCAAAGGTACTGCAAACCGCAAGTTTTAATCTAAATCCTTAATAAATCATTTTTTATAAACAATAGAAACAGTAATGTGTAAAGTATCTCGTAATACCCTGTGTCAAATTATAAACATTTAAAATAATTAATTAACCTCGAGTCTACGCAACCGATAAAATTGCTAGTTCTCAGACTTTAAATTCTTAAATTGTTTTATCTTGCAATAACTCTCTGGAGAATATAGATAGGAGGATATCTCTTTCACCATTGTATTCTCTCACTAACAAAATAATTCTCGTTATAATAAATAGCATTCAAAAGGAGAATTAATTTTATACGTTTGTAGAGAAATTTTATAGAATATTTTAACAATTCTGTTGCTGGATCAGGGAAAGTCACTTATATTCCTGCTTTGCACACAACGCAATGCAAATGATATAATAATTATAAACTCAATCTTAACACAATAGCGGCATTATTCTAGTTATAACTAATAATTAACAAATTTATCAAATGTTGCGTGCAAAAGAACCTACACTTTAGCATTTCAATATTTTCAAAGATGCTTTGACCTTTCAAAAATGTTAAACTGTCAATTTCACATTTTTCATTTTTCTTAATTTCAATTGCCGCAATGTCATTAGCTAAATATAATGTTTGGTTCAAGGATTCATCTTAGTAACAATTAATTTGGTAATGACACTTATTAAAAAACAACTGTTGTAATAATAAATTTAATTTTTCCAGTGACGACACCATATAAATAAATTAAAATCTCTTGTTATTAAAAATTAAATATTTATATATGTGTTGGATTGTGTCTTAGATAATACAATTGTATCATATTTAACACACAACATTTGTAAAGTTTATAAGACATAAATGTTAAAAGTTTGTTATACAACACAGCTCAACACTTCTTACAAAATCAATTTGAGTAATCGCTATTTTTGTAACTTTGAAGTATTTACATTATTATTTTATTTTTAATACCAATGTTATTCTAAAAGTAGATATCCTATTACCTGAGCTTGCTAGTTAAAGGTTCTTTTGAAGCAATAGTTAAGCCTGGCTTAAATTTAGCAATTTAATAGTTCATTAAAAATATTTTGTCAAACATTGGCTGTTTAGGCTTTATTTTTTTATTATTATTATTATTTACATCATTAAAATTATTCAAGAAAAGCAACCATTTCTTCAACTGTTATTTTATCTTTTATTTTCTGATTTGTTTTATTATTTTTTTGCTAAAAATGATATATTGTTTGTTTTTGTTTTGTTTTCATTATTGTCTTGAATAATTATTCAACATTAGTTGAAATTACTTTTAAAACTGATCACAACTTATCAATTAGTTCAGATAAACAAACAAAAACAGTCTCAAAATTACTTAAGTTATGGTAAAAAAATGGTTTAACATATCATTTGAAAGAATTGTTTTACAAGATTGAATTAAAGCTCTTACATGATGATATTCAAAACGTTTACAATTAGTTTTATAAAAACGTAATTGGTCTTTAAGAAACTATAGTCAATCTGATAGAAAGACTTATTAGTGAAGTGTATATGACCTCAATTTGGCTTTTATTATCGATTATTTTTAACGTAAATTAATTAAACCTAAAACACATAACTTTTTTATTGATGAGCAGATTTCCTTATAGATATTATTTCAAGCAATTTTATAAAATTTGGCAAAATAGAAACAGATTTGTAATTTTTATTGCCAGTAACACTATCTATTACATGAATAAAAGCAACAGTATTTTTTTATCTATTAGGAACTGACGACGTTTTGATAACCAGATTGAACATGTTTAAAAAGACCAGACATGTATCTGGCCCTACGAAATAAGATGGAATGGGATAAAATTATTAATAGGCGTGGCTTGTCAGTGAAATCGTGCCATTTTATTTCAAACGGCATTTTGCAACGCAAATCAAAAAGTAAAATTGTATTTTTTGTTAAATATTGCTAGAAATACCAACTTGTGATAAATTGTTGTGTGCCTACTCCAACTCTTTCAATAATTTGGAAAAATATATTTTGCTTCTCAAAAGACTTGTTCAGCATTGTTGTGGAAATGGTGATTTGTTTATGAGATCTTCCATTACAGCAACGGATTTGATCATCTCTGTTTGCGTATGAATAAATTTAATATTTAAAATATTAAATTTTTTTATGTATTATTTTTAGACTTTATTAACGGCATTAAGTTTTTTTAAGAAGTTGTCCATAAGACATTGGTTCAAATTTATGTATGGCAGTGTTCTCGCCAACAATGAGTAGATCTATTACTAAAGTTTGTAATGCTTTAAATGATCCAGTAGTGTTTAAAAGATTTGGCAGAGTTCTAAAAAAATTAAAAATGTGGAATAATGGATTTTTATACTTTTTCAAAAATTTTATTCTATTAAAGTTGTAGGAGTTATTGATTGCACTCACGTCTATTATCTGCTCTACTGGCAGTGACACAAGACGACCAGTACATATTTATGTTAATCGTAAAGGTTATGATCCGTCAAATGTTATATTCAATTGGCAAGTTATTATTATTATTATTATTCGTCACGTTTTAATATTCGACTTAATTGTTATTGCTACCAATTACAGATTCAAATGTTACAGATTATATGTCATATACAATAACTTTTTAATATTACTACCTCTGAAGATTTATAATATTTCTTATCTCTGATACTGATATTACTGAAAAATGTATTTAAACAAAGAAATAACTAATTTAAGGTATGGATATACTAAGCCAGTGCATAAAAACAAAATTATAAAAAATTAAACGTTAACGCAAAAGCGTAAGCAGTGTCGGGTTGCAAAATAATCTGAGTAATTAGAGATGGATTGATTAACTTCAATTGAACGCCAAAAGTAAATACCCAAATTAACTTTTTGAAAACTTTAATTCTTACTGCAAGACTTATTTAAGGATATCCATTTAGAAATGTTCTAGAGCGAGAAAAATGTGCCGTTAAAATCTAAAAATAAGACATAAAAATAATTTATTATTTTAAAAATACAGTCATTTGAAACAGAAATTTTTAAATCTGTTGATATAATCAATGGTCTTATAAAACGAGTTTTCATTTCCAAAACAATGTTGAACAAATATTTTGAGAGACGAGACATTGTTTGTAGGCTATGTTAGATCTACAGATGGCCTAAGGTAAAAAAAAGCTAATCAAAAAAGGTAATTTTTCAAAATATTGAACCAGTCGAGGTAAGCACACAACAATTCATCACAAGTTGGTATTTTTACCAATATTAAAAAAAAGTAATACTTACTGTTTAATTTGTGTTGAAAAATGCTATTCGGAAAAAAATTCTACAGTTCCACTGAAAATCTACGCCTATTAATAATTCTACTCCATTTTATCTCATTTCTTATGACCAAGAATAGCACCCTCTTCTTCTGAAAGAACTTTCAACAAATTTTTGAAAACTTTTAGAGCCCATTGGCTTAGGCGATATCGTCTTTAAATACATGCTTCACAATCAAAAGCTGAAATGAACAAATGATTTTGCTAAAACAAGATTTTTTGACTCCAAAAATAAATGAGTCATATCAAATTTATTCAAACTAGATTTATAGACATGTTTTGCTCTTATTGGAACTCTATAGCAAGCTGTAACAAATTTTCATTTGAATAAATTTGTAGTAACAATTTCGGCTTGTATTTACTCAAATGTCTATTATACTTTTCTAAAATAGTAAATAATAACAACATCTATTGCAATTAGAAACTTTTTATATTAAAGTTGAGAAACCAAGTTTCTACATGCTGATGTATAACTCACTCAAATAAAACACAACTCTAAAAAGAAAAAAACTCAAAAAAAAAAATATGTATATATATATATATATTAGCATTTAAAGGAACAGAAAGATTACAGGCATTGTTTTATTATGTATTAAAAAAATAATAATGAATCAAATTGTGAATTAGGCCAATAAATTTGACTTGAAAAACCACGTTGCTATTATTAAGCCGTATTTGGGATGCAACAAAGTATTTAGTGTGACCGATAGTATAACAAAAATCAGTTTTTAACTTTCTTTCTTTTTATTAATTATTTATATGTAAATAATTAAATTACAAATGACTGCAAAATAGTTTACTAACAAAAGCAAAACAGTTTAATTTTGTGCATATGAGATTCAAGGTAAAATATAAATTATATTTCTTAACCTTTAGGTATAAAATTAATTAGAATTAATCTTAATTATTCTCAATCTTTTACATTTCTGTAAAACTATTATTTTGAGTATTTTTTAAAATTAGTTGAAATATTCAAACAACTACTGAAGTTTGTTCCAAATAAGCTTATTTCTTTGCAGCAATTTAAATTGCAAGACTTCAAAAGGAACAAGATTACGACACCGTTTTTTAATCTTAGCGAATAGGTTTTGAAATGGTTTTGCATACATTGTATTAACATGAATGGATAATAATATTTGCAACAAAATTGTATCAAAATGCAACGTTTTGGAACGCAATAGAGCAAAAAATCCCTGAAATAATCTAAATAGTTGTGGTCAATCGAAAACGAAAGGGAAAGTTTTACTTCTGGTTTGCTTTCAACGATTTTTGATGATTGTGTTAAAGCATTCAAGTAAAATTTTGGAAATTGAAAACAATAAATGGTTTCGTCAATGTCGACACTTTGTCATAATCATTGACCAGAATCTTATGAGGATCCGACAGCGGACATCCTTGCCAGATAATTAGATTTAAGATCAGATGGATTACAACATAAATAATTGTCTCGCGCTGATACATCTCACTGTTCTTTAAAGACTCCTCTTGCCAAGATATTGCACCATTCAGTACAGGCTCAACTCATGTCTTTACAAATTAGATGCAAAAGTGTTACGAAAGAGCTATATGACCTCGTTGAATACTCACCCGATTATTAGACGTCTATGAAGTATTGAAAAATGAAATAACGTTGAAACGTCCAGATAAGAAATCGCCGGGAAACGGATTTACTCACGGTCAGATAGCCTTGGAAATTAACAGTACAGAAAATAATGTTAAATTCAAAAAAGCAGCCTGACTTAAAGAAAGTTGTTTGCAATGGAAACTATTTCCAAAACCTGCTTTTAAAGAAAAAATCAAATCAACACAATAACTTCATGTTTGGTGTCAATTTTCAGGGAAAAAAAACGGCAACTAATACGTTAAAATTGCATTTATTTATTTATTTTATATACATAACCATTTATAATTTGGTCTTACAAAAATGATTCCATCAAATTCTTTTATTTTCATAAAACAACAAACTTTAAAATTTATCTAAGAGTGCATAAGATGACGTTATACATGTATGGTAAATTCTTTTCGCTCTTGTTCTTTTTTCTCTTGATACCTGAGGGAAAAAAAACACAATTATCAATATTCAATCAATATAGTTTTTTTATACCTTGCTAAAAAAGTTACTAGTTCATTAGGGAGTTTAGCTGAATACAAGAGCATATCACGATCACATTCCGCTTCGCTTAATTCCCGACTATCTGAAAATCCTGTTGGTGGCTGTAAACGCATATCTTCTGGAGAAGCATCTTCATTACCGCAGTCTTCTTCTCCACTAAAAAAAAAATTAAGTAAGTTGGCACTTTAGAAGCGTCTCGATATTTAAAAATTCTGTACAACCACATTTGCAGTGAAAGGATAAGGTACCTTGGCTACCTGCTGGAACTGGAAGGACGATGGTGCTGTCGTCGCGGAGCCCCTACATGACGTGGAGTGTTACGACGTTCAGCAAGTGGTGAAACATCATTAGATTCGGTGCTTGAATCAGGGCGAAATAAGTCTGCAGCAAACAACATTTACAACAATCAATATATTCAGATGCCGAAAACTAACCTCTTGAGGATTTAACCGGAACACGATAACTAGGTCCACTTGGGCAATCGCCACATGGGCTGCCACTTGTATCATCAGATTCGGAGTCGCCCCTTGCAGGAGGACGGCCTGAGCGTAGACGAGCTTTTGAAATTTCTCCTATAAAAAACACATCAATGTTCATATATCACAAATAATAAAATTGTTTAAGCAATACGAAAAACATATACTCTTTGAAATTAAAAGTGCTACACAGAAAGAATAATTCTTCAAACGTTATTTTTTGACAATCTTCTGGATTTTTATAGACAAAAATTAGCCAAAGTTAAAAATCACTTACTGTTAAGTTTCACTGATCAGCGTTAGAATATGGCTTATCTAACAAATCTTTGCTCTAGGTAAAGCTTGTATTAGGTTTGAATATTAAGTTTTAAATTCTCGATTATAGCTCAAGAGAGCATAATAAAGTTGGTTGCAATTAACAGCAATTACACAACAATAGAAAATGTAAAATAAGCTATTGCTAAATTAAACTAAATTTTGTATAGTTCTTTCATGTCTTTGTTTTTGTCTTGAGTTGTACAACTCTGTTTTTGCTTTTTCAAGTAGCGTACAGACGAATCCCGTTTATTGGTTTTGCATATTATGTAAAACTAACGAGTACCAACATTGCAGCAATTATAAGTAGTGACAAATTTAATATTCACAATTGACAGAAAAGAAGAAATGTTATTAAAAAATCAAAACAAAATACCAAGTGTTTCTAAAAATTGTTGAAAGCATACAGTTTTATAAAGCCGAAGCATAAAAAGCAACACAAAAAAATGCCAAAAATTTGAAATTATTGTTGAAATAGATGTTCTAGAAAAGACATTAAGATTAGATAATTAAAAAATAAAGATTATAGTAGAAATAGAAACCAGGCGATTAAAACCGTATGATCATGTAAAATATATGTAAAAAAATCTTGAAAAACAAATTTTTAGGTTTTTTTTGAAATTCAATCTTTGACGATTTGGTGTGCAACAGTTATAGTGTACCCCTTCTTCGTAGACATCTAAATAAAAATACATATATTAAAAAAAATAAAAAATGTATAGTAACTATTAAAGTACGTCTATTGCTGGACTATTTTTTGTAACTTTTGCGTTTTGTTTGGAAAATTTTTGTAGAAAATTGTTATAAAGTTTTTAGCCAACTATTTAGAGGAAGACTGAAGGAGACCAGATACCATAGGTATTTTTAAGGAGATGGACTAAAGAGGTACTGGAATATTTGAAAATAAAAACAAAAAAGAAAATAAAAAAATATTATAGCAAATTTCCGGTGTGGAAGTATAACGAATGAAAATAAATATAGGTGAAAGAGAGATAGTTCTTACAGCATTTGCAGAATTGAAGATGAACGAGACAGAACGTGAGTTAAAAGATCTAATGAATGAAGACAGAAGAGGAATTAAATAGATGAAAAAGATGCTTAGAGAAAGATTGCAATGTAAATAGCATTGCAAATATGCATTTAATAGATTACAAGCTAGATACAGTAAGCAAGCAGCGCATTTATACTGTATCTAGCAGCAGCTAACAGCAAGATACATTATAAAAGTATGGATTAGTTAAAAATAATTTGTATCTTGTTGCTCCTAAACATTGTGTATCGAATAATTAGCTTTTCTTATAGAAAATTAACAAATTAGCAAAAAAGTGGGAAAATGGTATAAGAAAGTACATATATATAAATAAAAGAAAAATTACTGATGGCTTCGGTGTAAGAACCAAAAAGTATGAAATATGATCTGGTTGAATATTAAACAAATATTGTACAACATGTTACAAAATAATTCAGAGAAAGAGAGAATCAGATAAAACAAGGTAAAGAAGCAAAAAAAATACAATAAAAATTTTTTAATTATTATTGCAACGAGTAAAAATTGCACTTTGAAAAAAGCAGTTAAAACAATAAAGAAAATTGAACAGCACACAAAACATCGAACAGAAAAAAAAACAAATAATAAATACATGAGAAAAATATTGATTTTTGTTAGGGCTGCTGAGTGGCTTTCTTGGATCTAGTAAAGTAAACTACCAGTAACAAAGTTTAATAATTTGATGCTAAGATCTAGTCATTGTTCTAAAATAGAATTTCTTTAGATAGTTTAAATTTCGACATTAAAAGTGTGGGCGTTTCTTATATAGATCGTCAAACCAGAAATAAATAAATAATTTAGGTGGGAAGTTGTACTGTGCGAAAAAACCCAAAAGATCAAAATTCTAACTTAAGACTGTGGAGGTTTTATAAATAATTTATGATGAGCCACGGTTTTGACAGTCTAATAAGCGAGTTGTGTTATAAACATTTTCATTTAAAATGTTATAACCAATTACCCTTGTTTACAGTAATATCGAATATTAATTATAATAATTCTCAATTATTTTTAGCAATTTGAATAATAAAGCACTTACATCAATCTAAGTAAACTAAGGTGTTATTATTTGGTGTAATTATTAGAAAACTATTAAAATTCAACCTTGCATGTAATTTAAATAAAGTCGAAATATTGTGTTAGGTAATACCGAAAATATATTTTGCACTATTGCATACATATTCTAATCAAGAAATGATTGCACTTACCTTCGTTGCTGTAAAACCGATGTTTATGCCAGCTGTGCTTAGGATTTATATTTTTTGGATAGATTATTGCATTATGATCTTCGTCCTCAATGTGACCAAAAGTTTTGAATTGCATCGTGTAATCTAAAGTTGATGTGGTTACTGATCTGCTATTATTACCAGGAACACTGAAAGTAGCGTACGGACTTATTTCATACATGCCTGAAATAATTCATTAAACGTTTATGTTAATCAGGTGTCTAATGCTACCTGATACGGTATCTTGTAGCTTTTCTGCATTTTTCACAGGTGATGATGTGTAGACTTGCTGACTGTTTCTTTTGTTTTCTCTTTCCGCAGCTTTCTCATCATTTATTACTTGTTCTTGTGATTCTACAGAATTTTCAGCAGCTCTACGCGACTTTGATAAAATAAACCATGTAATTCCTCCGCAAATTAGTAATGCTATTACACAAAAGCTGGGTGCAATAATATAAGCCTCTTTATAATCAAGTTTTTCAGTTGGAATAGTTCCTTCGGAAAAATTTGGTGGAAGAGGAATTCTGCCTACGGGTTTAAAAACGAAAGATTACAAAGGTGATTGTAAAAAAAATTAAGTGGTTTGCATTGGACCACGCCGATCCAAATAACGTCCTTGTCGAACGTTGCTTGGAAATGACCTTAACAGTAACTCTCATATGGTAGCCACTATTATGGTAATAATCTGGGCGGAGCAGTGGCGGAGTCAATTATTGATAGCTGTTTATTAAACAAAAATAAATCTATCTAAAAAGGGTCACGGCCAACAAAAATTTTGCAGTTCGCTTATTAAAAAGTCGGTAATCAGCAAAAATGTTTATCCCACTCAAAAGTTACAAATCTAAGAATAGTAATTAGTTATGTGCCGCTCCTGTTTTGAAAAGCAATTACTGCTTGGGTGCTACTTTTATAGTTTTGTAACAATAGTAAATTATTTTTGCTTAAATGTGCGTTATCCTTTCGCCACATATGGTGAAGTAAATTGCATCGACAGGCGTGCAACCAATCCGTTCATTTCCGTTTGAATAAAATTTATTTACCTCCGCTTAAGGTTGTTGTTGCGCAATTAAAATGCCCCGTAATTTTTCCAGCATCATTTTCTGCGGTTATCTTCAATTGGTACCATGTCGCCGGTTCAAGATTTTGAATAACAATTTTTTCGTCTAAGATCGAATTAGAAATTAGACTCCATTTTTGGGTTCCTAAATATCTATACTCAATGGAAAATTGTAAAATAACACACCCTCCATCAGGCCAATTATAAAGATTAAGCTGCAATGTAGTCGCGTTAGTTGAAATGAATTCTTTTTCTTTGGGCAAAAGTGGAGGGCCTCCTTGGGTATTGACAGATAAAATTGGACTTGGGCTTCCGTTTCCAACTCTGTTATGTGCTAGTAGATATATGTGATACATCGAACCACAACGAAGATTATCTAAATTATATACACTATGTTCTGGAGATAATTCTACTGTTGCCCAATCGTCAGTTTCATGCTTCACATTCAGTGTATAACCTAAAATTTTTATATGCCATTGATTGAAAGTAATTTTATTTTTATGGTAGACCTTGAATTAAAGATCCCCCATCTCCTGGTTGTGTCCAATGCAGTCGAATACTTCTAGATGTGCTAAATTGAACTTCTAAATTTGGAGCACCTGGTGGCATTAATACCATCAGCGTATATGTTATGTTGTCATCACCAAATAAGTTTTTTGCAGAGCAAGTGTAATTGCCAGAAAGTGACTGATCGGCACCTAAAATAAAACTACATATAAAGATATCCCGTATATGTGTCATTAAATGTAACATTTTTATTATTTACATTAACTGCCAATCATATTCTCTGCAAGAGACTTGAAATAATAGAATCTTGTCTAGACATCTACGAGTTATTAATGGAGCGTTACAATATTTGCGATGTAATAAGAATCTTGCCACCCCAGAAGCAAAGCGACTGAGGCCCATAAATCAAAATTAGCTGTTTTATCATCTGGAGTTCTCAAACCTTTTCTACTCATTGAATACTTACTATGAATATTTAAATGACCATCCGTAGTTATTTCGTAAAAGGAACTAAATGTGATAGGTCTATCTCGATGAATCCATCTAGTTCTTGGCGTCGGGTTCCCTACAGCAACACAAGGAAGCAAAATTTTAGCTTTTACTGATTTACGAATAGATTGACTAAAAGAAGCAATTCTTGAAGGAGCTCTAGAATTTGTAGCTTGACCCACGATAGCAGTGGACTCGCCTTCGCCAATGCTTGTCGTAGCAGTTACCCAAAATTCATATAATTGATGTTCGACTAAATTTCTAACTTCGTACATTAGACCGTGTAGGTGGATTATATCTTCCATACGAACGTTATAGCTAGTGTGCTTTCCCACGCCAGCTTCACGCCCATAGACTGTGTAATGACTTATGCGGCCATTGGGCTTACTAGGTGGTAGCCAAGAGACAAGAATTGATTCTCCTGTCAAAGCAGCAGCTTTTATGTCTGCTGGAGGGCCTGGAACTATGCAAATAACTACTGTTAACTCTAAATATAAAAGAGATAAAACATGCAATATTTTCAACGTAATCTATCGGTTACGATTGGGCAACAAGATCCAAATGATTTCGATAATATATGACATTTAAAATATCGTAAAACACAGAGTGAAGATTGCCAAATTGATTTGTGATGTTATTAGACTCAAGATGGTTGCTACAATGTAATTGAATTGATTGATAGCCTGTAGGTAGTTTCATTTATAATTATCGCTTGACATTTGGTCAAGCGATGAGATTTGAGATCTAGAGGCGGTACAATCATATCATCTTCACAAGCGTCACTAAAACTACAAATATACAGCAGTTGTGGCATAATGTAAACATTACTATGTTCACAAAATTTGCAAATAATAAACAAGAATTTCCAACATAATAATTTAGTGTTCGCCGATTAAATTGAAATAAAAAATGTAAAAAAAATCATACATTTTTAAACAACCGAGTTTTAAAAATTTGTTAGTTAGGCTAAAAACATTTTGTATAAACGCCAAATAACGTAGTTGTTGGGTACACATAATGTTCATACTATTGCTAGTGCCAATCAAAACGCTAAAGCTTAAAGCTAAGTAGCATGTTAGTTATAATCATCTAATTAAATACAAAAACATAAACTGAAAAAATTTTAGAGAAATAGATACCAGGCCATTAAAATTATATAAAAATGTAACAAAGAATGTAAAAATTAATGAGAGAATTTGTTAGAAATGTTTTTTTTTAGTTATAGTCACTTGGGGTGGTCGTTTTGGGGCGCAACAATTTTTGTAACACTTTCTTCACAGTACTTCTTTCTAAGTAAACTATCAAAAAAAATATAAAATATAAAAATTTTATAGTAATTTTTAAGCTTATTTTGTGAGTTTTGTTTTAAATCTACAAAACCTAAAACTACAAAAAAAATATTAATAAATTGCCTTCGTCATAGAAATAATTTATAACATTTAAAATTTTTATTAATTTTCCAAAAATTTTTTTTCATGTATTTTATCTTTGTTGAAGGTATTAAAAAAAATAGAGACTGCGTCTATACTTTTTTTTTTATTGATTTACCAAAAACTTTTTTTCATGTATTTTATCTTTGTTGAAGATATTAAAAAAAATAGAGACTGCGTCTATACTTTTTTTTTTATTTAAAAGTTTCTGCAAAAACAAAGAAGCAAACTTTTAAAATGTTAGAAGAAAACACAATATATTCTTTCGACAAAAATAATGAATATAATTGTATCTAATATAATATTGACTATGAGGAGATATGTGGAGAGAAAAAAACTAGAGATAAACGCGAGTAAGACGAAAATAATAGTATTCAACATTAGGAAAAGAAGAGGAGGTGATGAAAAATAAAATTGGAAAGAGAAGGAGATAAAAAAGATCAAAGAACTTAAGTACTTGAGGTAGAAATTTAGTGAAAGAAGAGCGGAAAGGGCGCACATAAAGAAGACAGTAAAAAAAGCAAATAAAGTTATGCAACTGGTTTGAGAAAAAGGAAAGAGAAAATTTGGGAACATCTTTGAAAGAAAGATGATGATGTTCGACATCTTAATAGGGAGTATATTACTATATAGAGCAGAAATGTGGGGATAGAAAGAGCAGAAAGAAACAGAGAAAGTACAGGAAAAGTACATAAAATAAGTGCTAGAGGTTGACAAGGAATCTCCGGGATACATAGTAAGGGAAGAAAAAAAAAGATAAGAATAAGGGCAGGGAAAAAGACGGCGAAATTCAAAGATTTAAAAACTGTCGAGGAGAACAAATTGTAAGATAGTAAGGGAATGCTGGAAGGAGAAGATGAGTAAAAAAGAAGACGAGGAAAGGGAGGAGTACTTTAAGACAAATGAATATGCGAGTAGGAAGGTGCAAAGGAGAAGAAATGAAGGAATATGAATGTATGGGAAACTATCAGAGAGAGACAAAGACCTGAATAAGCAAGAGAGAAGAGAAAGAATTATAAAATCAAGCTATAATGCAAAATTTTAAAAAAGACTAACAGAAGAGAAGTCAAAATACTTAAAGCTGGAAAGTATAAAAGAGAAGAAAAAGATGGCAAGATTCACATGTGAGAACGAGGAGAGTGGAAAACAGATATTGAGCGAAAGAGAAAGAGAGACTGTGCACGATATGCTATGAAGAGAAAGGAACAATCGAGCACTTGCTAACAGGGTGTAGAGGAATAAAGGAAAGGGAGGGAATAAGTAGGGAGGAGATATTAAAAGACAGTGGAGAGAGAAAAGAATGGATGGGAGAAATATGGGAGAGAAGAAGGAAGAAATATGGGAGAGAAAGGAACCTAGAGAGGGAAAAGAGTAGAGAAATAAGGAGGAAAAAGAAAGAATGCCAAAGGCGGTTAATTTGAACTGTGAAATATTTGTAACTTGTGAATATAACATTTAAATTGTAAATAATTTGTAAGTAAGTTCGGGGGTGAGGGATAGAGAATCAAATAAGCCCAAGGGCAAATAAAGATTATTATTATTTACTACTATAAGATTGATATACAATTTGTTGTAGCCTAACTTGTTTTAAATTTTTAAAAACATTTGCTAATTATTATTTACTTTCTAAAAAATACTTTTCTGGTGGTGACTCTAAACAAGATGGGTCAGCCAAACCCTAAACTAAAAAACAATAAAAATGCGATGAAATTATAAAAAGCTAAAGTCCCAATTCCAACACAAAAACCGAAAAGGATGCAGCAGCAACTAAAATCTCAAAAAGTAAAACAATAAATAAAAATATAAGCATAGATAGTATAGTAGATAATATTGTTAAAAACTTTATTTAGTGAAAATAAAAAATTGAGACAGAAAACTACAATTGAGTCGCTACAATAATGTGCGTCTCTTTTGAACTTGATGTGCAAAATCATTTTGAGCCGAAATCTGATTCTTGCAACATAAGAAAAACATCATAAGCATTTAAATTTATTCTAGTAAACACAATAGATCAAAACTTTTAAACATGAAAAGTTAAAACTGTTTTTTCGCTCATTGGGTTTTCAAAAAATGTTACAATGTAAATTTGGCTTACGTAAGTATTCTGAAATTTTTTTGACTTGTATTATTTCAAGTTTTTGATGTATTGGCATAAAAAAACTCTGTTATTAATAATAGTAATTATTAATAATTCATTGAATGAATATATTATTATTATTTTTTTGGAGAGTTGGGTGGAAAAGCAGCTTTAGCTGAAATACCCTTGCTTCTGATGGCAGGTGTGCTGTATCTTATCTTTGGTAAATAAAAACCCATTTTTATTATTCCTAATTCTAGAAAAGCAGGAAAAAGCATAATGACTCAAAAACAGAGTATATCAGCACACAGAAATATTGACCCAAACAAGTGCACTAACTAAAAAAATAATTTCTTGCAAATTGATATTTTCAAACGTTTAAAACCACAGTACAAGGACCAATCTGAGTAATGTACAAGTTTTGTCTATTTGAGATTTATGCTTTGTGGATTATTTAATAAGCTAAAATTTTTGTTGTAAGTTGAAATAGACACATGAATCCTAACATTAAAATTTTTTACAAATTTATGCAAAGCCTAATGTTAAAATAATCATTAGACTGTTGTAGTTAAAATATCAATTTTGGATATAACCGAAAGTGGCATTGCTAAATCAAGTTTTTAGTCGACAGACCCAGTTATCAAGGTAAATAAGTTTTAAATTGAGTCGGTTTTTTGTTCTTCTTATTTGTCTAATGTTATTGTCGTAACACACCCTGTATACTAATAAAATATTAATAAAACTATATCATCAACCCAATAAACTACAAGCATAATTTTATTACTTATCTTATAACAAAAAGTTGTGTCACCGATTAATAAAATAGCCTGAAAGTGAATTTAGAGCAAACTATCTACTTTCTACAGTTTTGCCCAACGCAACGGAAGTAAATTCATAACATTCATTTTTATAACTGGACTGGAGACAAATTATGAAATAATTTACATAGCCTAAAAGGCAAGATAAGATTCTTAACATAAAAGAAACGTCTTAAAAGCTTTTTGCAAGGTCACGGATAAAGCTCGGATTGTTGCAACATGATAATAGGTATCAAAATGAGTGTTGCGTTGATGAGAAAACAAAGACGATACATTCAATGTGAATCAACCTTTGAGATTGTTCTCATTATGAAAAAGAAAAATACTGCAACTACCTAGGCGTTATTTTACTAATTCATATCAAGTTCACGTAATGTACAGAACTAGAACACGCTTACTTTCGTTTGCTATATGTTATTTAACGCAAACCCACAATAAAAATGTCAGAAACAGGCTTTGTTCGACTAATTGTAGTCGCAGTGGCGTAGCCAATATTATTTTTTGACATTCAAATTATAGGAATTATTAGTCTGAGACAATTATATAATTTTTTTGTTCCAAAATAAGTCTTCCACATGTTTGCAGTCTAATTGCGACCATCTATTGTTCTTACTTTTTGTGAAAATTAATTTGTCTTCGGTCTTCAGTGACTAAATTTAATTAATATAATAAACTATTTGCCTAATTTTCAATTATTAGGTGATTGAGTTAATGAACAGTCATAGAAATTGCTTTTCAAGAACAAAAACAATCCTAGCTTTCCAAAAAAAGCATAGTCTACGCAAATTGTATAAAAGCTTTTTACTCCACGCCTCGTAAAAAGTCAATCAACTTACTTAAAAATGGATAAAACCTCTCCTAGCACCATTGCCTTAAATGTTTAAATCAACTTAAGAAATTGCGTAAAAACAAATACAGACATAAAATTCAATAAAATTCGCTAAGCCTTTGTTATTTAAACATTGCAATAAATTTCTTGTTGACAAGAGATGAATAAAACTCATCTCCTAATAATGGCATAAAACTAATCTTCTGATAATGACCACTTGGTGGTCGAAAAAGCTCTCGAGATCCATTAAACTAACATTTTGGCAAGTGGTGGAACTATGTGAGTAGTGATTGATTAATAACAAATTTAACAAAATATGTTGAAATTATTATATAAATGCAGGTACTACATCAATAAAATAGTGTTAATTGAATTCTGGTAGATTACTGATAATAAAAGAGTTCGATCAGTTTTAAAATATACTGTAATATTTGACTCGTTTAGAAATGTATCAAATGAATAATTGAAATTTCTTAAGTTCCTACAAACAAACTTGAATAATTAATTATAGAGTGTAGGAGATCGATTATATTTCAAATATTTGTGCTCGTCAGAAACTTCTTTTAAATGATGATAGACTTTCTCCTCCATTTCTCTAATTGCTTTGTAACTAAATTATTGTCTATTGCATAAATAATCGAGAAATGGAAGACTAGAATAAAGCTTTCATTTCAGCCCTTCGTCTGTCTGTTAATTTATGTACCAATCGATCAAATCCACTAATGGCATTACTGAATTAATTCACACATGAACAATTCAACCCGCAACAGCATAATACAAATTTAAATTGCCACATTTATTATTTGCCCTTAATCGTCGGAAAATCTCTAAATATTCAACAAAAATAATTAAATTCAGAATCTTGGAATAGATTGTATTGTTTCGAGAGATTGTTGTTGTTATTAGATATGTGTGCAAGTGGTAATGACACAAATGCAAGTAACCACTTTTGTTTCTTCTTAATAACTTTTTCTTAAGGTGGAGTTATTACTTTTTGCTAAGTGGAGCAGTAAGTTAAGAAACTTGTATCAGTTTGATAAGATCATTTTTAGTGAGTTGCGATACGAGATACATACGTTACACAACGCAATGTTACTAACCTATCCCTGTATCACAAGATTGACGATGATCTAGATTTCAACTAATAATTCAACATACTCCCACTCTGCTAATAATCAAATTAAATTTATAACACTAGGCTAAGCCATAGAGCTTAAAATTAGTAATTAATTACAATGTGGTACGTCAGAGACCATTCGAACTGTAACAAATAATAATTTCATGCTCCCATATAAACGCCATTAAGCAGATTTTTCAGGTAGCAAAATTCAATTTAGGCTATTACGCTCGAAAAACTATCCAAAATCTGTTAAATTACTTTACTTAAATTTTTTTGTACAGATAATTACTAACGACATAATTCGAAATAGTTTTAAATCAAAATTTTTTCTGATATCATTCATTGAAAGCTCTTTTTTAAATACTCTTTATTATATTATACAAGTTTTAACTTCTTAGACAACAAATAAAATTATCAATGACCTATTGCACGGTTATGCGTGTGTCAAACAGCGTAGAGGGAAAAAATTATCGACGTTTCGTACTCGGCAGAGGCGTCATCAGGATAAGAAAATAGTAGTGAGAACAAACACAGTAATTCGACGTGTAAACTACGCCAGAGGCAAAATGTATTCAGCAAACTCCGATTTTTTTCCAAAAGAAGGCCGCGTAAGCCTTTTTTCTTCAATAATTTACGGTTTTTTAGCTTGCTAGATGTTAGATTACTTTTAAATTTACGAGCTAAACGTATTAATGTCTCATTTCCATATCACTCATGCAAAAAAATACATTACTTCAATAGAAAAACTTAGGCGAGTAAATTTTTGAAAATTAGTAAACCAATGTAGAGAAAATAGTATACTCGTTTAATCAGACGTACTGTCACTTTTTTAAAAACACGCTCGTGTAACAATACAGCATCTTACTGAACTCGTATAATAATATACTATTTATATATAATGACACAATAGCGTTTAAAAATGTCAATTATTAGTCAATAAAGGGTTAAAATAGACGTTTGGTAATGCTCTAGAATCAATCAAAGACTTTCGAACAGACGTTGCGACGTCGTCGATATAAACAAGCTTCAAGAAATTAAATAAACAAGCCGTTAATATAAATTCTAAAAATATTACGTGTTTTATATAAATAATTATTAATGGAAGAAAGAAACAGGCAAATGTTAATAAATAATTTGACATTTGTTATTATTAACATTGGAGTAAGTATTTGAAACTCGTCTTTATTACATAAGTTCTAATAGCGTTTTTGCTGTTAAAAATCGTTTGTAATTGGTTCTTATTAAATACAAATAACCACTTTGTGATGTTGACATAAATGTTAGTAATTAATTTTTATTGCATAAGCTGTGATATCGTTAGAAAAATTATAATTACAATTTATTTTCTTTAATTTTTATTAGATTTGATAAAGTTTAACATAAACTTAAAATTGGCTTTAACTGCATAAATGTTAATTGTTATTTAAGAATTAAATACTATAAATAAAGATAAGCAGGTAATTAGTGTGAAAAGTCTGATCCGTTTAAAAACGCATCGGCTTATGTGATTCAGTTTATCGAAGAATAAATTTGTTACAAATATTGTATTATTTCTAAGTGTCAGCTTGCACAATAGTTTATTGTTATACGAGTTTTATATAAGACATTTGTTTGTTGCAAGCATGAGATTGGTTTTATTTAACAATAAGAGCGACAAAATGTTTTGTAAAATTTAATACTTTGATTAATTTATATTTCAAATTGTAAATAAATAATTACGTTTATAAATATTTAAAATATGTATTGAGTTTTTACCTTGTTCTGTGGTCTAGTAGAAGGCTTACCTGATTTTCACTAAAAAGACTCGAGTTCAAATTTCTTTGGGAGATTTTTTTACGATTATGTACTTACTAAAGTAAGTTGCACAAACGCTTTTATTGTGCAACTTCTTTCGGTATCATAAAAATCGTTTTGTGAAAGCAAAGAAAAATATTTTTATTTTACAAAGCAAGAGTTCATATTTTTGGGCGAGAAAATTATATAACATGATAAAGTAAATATCAACACACCTATGCTTACAATAAATATTTAAATAATATTTATTAAATAAGCAAAAGCTATATATTCAGCTCCTTTCATTCTATAGTAGCGAACAATCTAACAAAAAAAGACAGAATTGAATCTTGTGCAGTCGTTGATTTTGAGTTGTAACAATCTTGTTCAAAAATTTTGACAATATGTTTTTATCTCCAAAACAACATTATCTTAAATTTTTTTTGACTTAATTTTTAGTTTTTGTTTTAGATATTTTATCCTCAAAATAATCAAATTTGCTTTCCAACCATTTTTGTTTTGTTTTTATAATTTTTTTTACTCGCTAATGCGTCAACTTTGTCAAAAACAAATTTTTGATTTTATTTTCAGCATTGACTACTAAAGAAGTGACAGTTAATGGGAATTGACTATTAATAGAAGAGTATAATTTGATTTAAAAATTTTTAAAATTTTAGTGTAACCATATAATTAAAAAAAACTATGGTTTCTTTTCAATCCCTAGTTAATAATTTACTTTCTTTGCCATTCTTTTTTAAATATAGTGCATCTAAATGTGCTATAGCATCTTTGAAGAAGATTGAAGATTACTGAATTTTGGCAATTTTATAGTAGGCTAAATTTGTAAGTTACTTCTCTAAGGCAATTTTTTTTCAGCATACAGGTTTGCAATGTTTAAAACAAGCAATAGTACATTGTACTCATGTGAACAGTGTTCGAGTGCGTGCTGCTGCACTGGTCGCCTGAGTCAATAATGAAAGCCGACAACTGAACAAATTAGTCAGTCCACAAGTTTTAATGAGTACCAAATGTGGTTGATTTGACATTATTATGTTAACGCAGGCATTTTTACTCTATTGATAGACACTTTTCTTTGTAATTAAGTATGTTTACTTCAATTAACTGACAAATACAAATGCAAATCTAATGTATATTAGTTTCTGACCATCGTAACATTGTCATATGTGTAAATACAATAATTATCATTGTTTAAAATTGTTTAAGTGGCAGTTTAAAAAGAAAATAAAAATAAGTGTTTCAAAGATTTTTATTTCAGAAAAATAAATCTAGAAAGAAAGACAGGTTGTGTTTATTAATCAATAATTGAATGAAAACCGACGAAATGCTACAGAAGAAAGAGACTATAAAATCCAAGCGCCCTTAGTAATCAGTTTAGTAAATAATTTTATCGCGTTGCCATTCATCTACTTTTTGTCGGCCTAGCCGTGAAAAAGCATACTTCCTCCTTCCGGAAAAACCGGTCAAAAAACCGGTTAAATTATATCTGTTCGAATATGATAAAAAAAATTGTATTAAAAAAATAATTGAATTAAAAATCAGCAAAAACTAATTGACAGTTAAGTGAAAGTTATTGACACAACTTTTTTCCTATAATTTTACATCTATCTTATCAGGCTTAACATCTTTTATGCCGTGGTGTTAAAAGCTTAAATCACTTACTTGAGCCCTTCAAATTACACATACAAGGTAAGATTAATAAAAATTTAACATTTCGCTTTACTTGATAGAAAATTTTCTAGGGAATTGGGCTCTATCATTATCATTAACATAATATAGGAATGATGAACAAATATTTAACCTATAAAAATATATTATAAAACAAGATAAGAAATTAAATTTAATATCTTGAAGGTCTCAGGCTCAATTGGTAAGTTTCTTACCTGAAGCAATTTAGCACCTTGCCTTAATTACTTATCCAAACAATCAATAGAACATTGCATATACGTGAACAGTATTCAACTTATTCACTAGGTCAATATTGGTAAGCCACAATTTAACGACTTAGTAAACAAATTGTGATGAGTAATGTGGTGGATATAAGAAAAATAAATTATCCGGCTCTAAAGCCGGAGAATACACAAGTCATATATTCCTTGCATCAACAATATATTGCGTTTGCAAAAACCACCGTTGCTGTTAGAACCTTTTTAGGAAAAAAAACTGAAAAACTTTCCAATGAACAAAATTTATTTTATCTATCACTTATTGTACCTAAAGAATTTTGAGTAGGTCTGTAAATTTAAGAAACGATATACAGGAGCAAGGATTATACACCTGTCAGCTTTTGTTTTTTTTAAATGTTTAACATCGTTTGTTTAAAACAAAAAATGAACAGGTTTTTTTTTATATGTCTAACCACTTCTATCGAATAAATAGGAAATGATTCTTTTATGTAGTTTTAAATCTGAATTTTTGTTGATCAAGAAAATCTTAATAATTAACAACTACGTGATTACTAAAAAAAATAAAATATTTCTTTTATAGGTTTCAACAAGACATACACACAAAAATAATTTTTTATCTGTAAATTTGAAAAATAAATCTGTCAAGCTGTTGGGGTCATTTTAACACGTTAGACCTACAGGTAGGTGCTCAATAGCCTTAAGTGCATCATTCAAGTGGAAATTTTTTCCTCATGAATTATTAGAAATTATTTAACGTATTGAAAATTATGCTCGCTCAATAGTTATAGAATATATAATTAATTTTTTAAATGATAAAAACAATGCTAATTTTGTTCCACTCCAATAAATTTCCCATTTGATTTATTAGAATTGAAACTCACATAACAAATAATTTAGTAATTATCTATTCCACGCCAATAATTAAATTTAGAAACTGTGAAAATATTTGCATAGGAAATATTTTTCCGTTAATAATAACAATATTGGAATTTAATTGATCACGTGATATTATTTCAATATATTTGTTTTTATTCACTCGTTAGCGATCTCTCGGAACATATTTATAGCTGAAAGTTTTATTATTGAATCCTTTGAAGAGAATGATAATCTTTTGGTATTTGCCAAGAGAGGTCGGTAAAAGCTTTAATAGAAGCGAAACTTTTTTCAAAAAACTATAAAACACATACAAAAAATGTTTATTAATAAATTAACAATTAGCAGCTCTGTACGGTCATTTTTATTAATAAATTATTGATTTTCTGACAGAAAAGCTTGTTATCTTCCACAAAATGTGAATGTCATAAAACGGTCTAAAAAAGTAATAATTTAATTAAAATTAAATAGACGCAATTTTTCATACGCTTGTAAGCATTTCAAAACACGCTTAAATTTTTTTTCAAAGTTGCTATGAATTTTTTTTATAGTGACGGCAAACATGATTATAATATTGTTTGAACTTTCGCGCACTAATTGATTGTAAGCGGCGTTTATATTAAAATTTGCTAATTAAAAGTTTGTGAGTAGTAACAAATAATGTTTGATTGATTTTTAATGATCATGACTTAATTTGTAGATAAAAAAACATTTTATAGAACGTCGATATTTTAGCAATATAATAGCTAAACTAAATTTGATTCACGCCAGCACATAAAAAATTGAGATCCAGTTTGAACTTAGAAAAGCAAGCTTCCATAAAATCAAAAAAGACGGTAGCGAAATTATACTTCAACGCAAGGAAATTTAAAGTAAACTTTTGATTTATAAAAAAACTGGTTGTAAGCAAACTCAAGATTTAAAAAAAAGCACCATCATTGATGTTAAACAAAAAAAAAATTTTAATATTAGCTATTAGCAAACAATTTGTACCCAAATAAGCACGAAACTTCTTCAATCAAACTTGATATTTAAAATTGGTTATGAACGTAATAACAACGTTATCTTAAATTATCAAAATATAAGAATTGACATTTGAATTTAATTTAATTATTTACAATCAAATAGTTATAAATATTTCATAAATTAAGATATTTTTAGCTACATAAAATATTTTTGAATTATGTAAAAGTGCATCGTGTACTTTCAACACTATTTTTAATATGAATTTAACTTTATTATAAATTGTAATAAGAATTAAAAATGCAGCTTCACCACAACAAACTCAATAACAACAATATTTGAAAACTATCTATCTATAATAAATATTAATATTCTATATCAAGAACTTTCAACAAAGATACAAAATATTAGCAATGCAACAAAAAGAAGGAAAAAACTAAAGAAAACAAATGCATCAAAGAAGAATTAATATTAAATGCAGCAGAATCAAAAAACAATTTTATTTGAAAATTAGAAAAATGTTTTATAGTTTAGGTAAACGTTTGACATTAAATAGAGTAAGAGTATAAAAATAAAAAAAAAGATAAAAATAATCCAAATCATACACATGAAATAAGAAGGTTGGGATAAAAACACTTCAACTAGACAATTCTATAAAAAGATGTAAAAATAATGACTAAAAACTGACATTATAATATTATACAAAAGCTAAAAAAATTGAGAACAAGAAAAAGACAATAAATATATAAGAAAGTAAAAGCTAAAAACATAGACGTAAAAAAACGTAAACAAAACTGTAGTATATCAAGAAAGCGATGGAGCTTATAACAAAAAACTGCGTCGACAACAAAAGTAAAATTAGAACACTTGAAATACTGCAAAACAAAAAAAAAGTATGTTAGAGTGTGTTCAAAGTGAGTTTTTAAATCTCACATTATTAGCAAGTTTTATAGAAAATTCTAAAGATTGAATAACAAAAAATGATTTATAAAAATTTATTTAAATGGTGATAACTGAATTGTTTAAATGGGTCATTCAGTGATAGTTATATTCAATCAGTTGCTTTTGACGGTATTACTATTACCGTCTAGAACACCAGGCGTTGAGACCGCAATTGTTTTTGATCCTGACGTCACAGTAAAGAGGTGATTTAGAAGTGTACACGTTTTAGAATAAAGCTTCAGAATTTGAACAATTTAGTAAGGTTTTTGGTTAGAAAACGTTTTTTAAATAGAACAATGTATGAAAGTTTATAATTACTGTCTCTTAGGTTGAAATGTAATTAATAACCCAAAAATTTGCTTTAAAAAATGAGGTTAAATTTTTGTTATTATTGGTTTGCTGTATTTTTTACTTGGTGAACCATTCCAACAGCACCCAATCACAACAAATGCTTCTTACATCTTAAATATATGTGCAGCCACTATTTTTCGACTAAATTGTACTTACAGTGACTTATAATCACAAAAATATTGCTAGCTTTTCGCTTGAGTAAAGCTGTTTTAGTTTATTGTTAACAAAAAAAATATTAAAATGCGGTTTTTAGGTATTACACACTTTTAAACTTACGATTTTCTAAAAAAAAATTGCACACATAATTCAACAATTGATTGGTTTAAATAATAGAAAAATAGTGTAATTTTTTTTTATTGTTTAATACAATTGAAAAGCCAAATCGGTAGGTATATTATATTGCAGCAGATGACAAAAATTTTTGGAGCCGGCTCATAGAGTAGATCATTAAGGAGAAGACGGAGTTGTCATCATGTGCAGCTGGCAAAGACTAACAAGACCAAAGCCGGTATTGTCCGTTTTTTATTTTGCTGTTTAGTTGTTTTGCGTTTGTCTATATGATTTATTCTTTCACACTTTTATTAAAAATGCTACTAAACATTTAGACAACATCTTAAACAGACATTTGAGAATTGAATAAATAGTTATGTTACCAGAAGATAAACGTTTATTGATGTTTTAAAAATAAATTGATATATTTGTTGTGATTTTAAATTAAAATATAATATCTTAAATTATCTGCGTTATTATTAACACACTCAAAAGAAAAAAGCGTGTGAATTTATTTCTATATCAGCCTAGCTTGAACTTTTATTAACTTAATATGATTGTATTTTAAATAGAAAAACTCGATTTACTGAGATGTGAATGCGCCCCATTTACGATATACCTTCTACAGCATATCCAGCTATATCGTAAAGCCAAATCGAAAATGTTAGAAAAGAAAAGGATCAGAAAGAATAAATGTGCACTTACGATCTTCCTCTGTGACGCAATATAACGGGGTGCTCATCATACCATCTCCTGCTGCTGTATAGGCCAAAACTTTAATCGAATAGTTTGTGTATTTGAAAAGAGCATGTAAATACGTTTCGATGCTAGATGTCCGCTTGACTTCGCCTGTTATTGGAATATCGACTGAAAAATTTGATTCTACATTTCAACTTAAATAGATAAATGTAAAAGCAATAAAATATTGTGCAAACACTTAGGTATCGTTTTTTTTTCACTTACCATTATCGTTTGGGAGAGGCCTGTAATAAACTTTATATCCTTGGATTAGCCCTCCATGCAAAGATAGAGGAGGCGGCGTCCAAGAGATTTTCATGCTTTGTGAGGATAACTGCGAGCAGGCTATATCTTGAGGAGCAGCTTCTGGAACGCCTTCTTTCGTTGTTCCGATGACAGTCGTTGAAGCAGGCCCCGTGGAAATACTATTGAACGCACGGACGTTAATGTCGTAACGAGTAAACTTCCTCAATCCTGTTAATTGCAACTTTGTGGTTGCCCAGCCTTTAACCGTTAGGCTTTTAGTTTGGTTTGGAAAAGCTCCATGCTCATTCCAAGAAACGATGTATCCTAAGAGCTCACCATTCCAGCTGTCTCTACTCGGAACAGCCCATGTCAGATAAAGTTCTCCTGGACCAACAGCATCCACTCGAACGTCTTTAGGAGATTCAGATGGCTCTTCTTCCTGAGTTTTTACAATAACAGCTTCGGTAAACGCGCTTTGATCAATGCTGTTCACTGCAAGCAGGCGCATCGTATAAACAGTAGCGGGAAGAAGACCACCAATCACAGCTGTTTCTTGAGGACTTACTTCCGAGCTAGAGACAATTATTAATAATGTGTAAGGTAATAAAACGTAGAAAATCATTCAAAGCCACTGATTTATACAATGTTAACTGTATTTTAACTACAAAATCTAAAATGTAAACAAAGTTTATAGTTTTTTAAGCATTTTTGTTCTCATTTTAACCCAGCCATCTAATCAGTGGTTTTAAATTTATTCGAAATTAAGGTTCGTACTCTAAAATGGAATTCGCCGGCAATGTTAAGTTTAAAGCTGTTGATTGTTCCCAGTCCTGGTTAGGGACGAGTACTTGATATTGCACCAAATAGCCGATTACAGGACTATTCCCATCAAAAGGGCGACGCCAAGATAAACGAACGGACCTGCTGGCCACTTCTATTATTTCTAACATACTGGGAGGATCAGGCCTTTCTTGCACAGCAAGATTAATGACGTGTTCACTTCGACCGTAGGTGTTTTCAGCCAAGCATTTATAAACCCCTGAATCTTCTCTATCTGTACGGCCTATGGTGACTTGCGACTTTGCCCCATTTTCCGTATTGGTATTGCTCACCGTATATCTACTAAGCCCATTAAATTAAAAGTTAGAACAGTCTTATAAAGAGGTCATTGAACAATATTTGCTAATGCACACACAAATAAGTTTACATTTTTTTAAAAACCTATACATTCATCACTCGTCAGTATATTATTGAAAAATTATTTTCATATTTTTTATATTCACATAACCTTTTTGTACTACATAAACTCAAACCAGATAATATAAGTTGTAACAAGTTATTAATAAATCTAGCTAAATGCTCCTAATAAATTATTTAATTTCTCAAGTCAATAGTTTAATTAATATTGTCTATAAAGTTCTTTAATTATGTTGAAGCAGATTCATCCAAACCCGATCTGTAGATTTAGACAAATTTTAGAAAATTGGAAAACAATAAATCAGATTAAGATTACACACTCAAATTGCCTCTACAAATTTATTCAAATAAGAATCTGTTGCAACTGAAACATTCCAAGGAAAACAAAACATGTCTGAGTTTACGAATCTAGTTTGAATAAATTTTCTGTTGTTAAATAGATGTTCCTATAGAGAGTAATAATCAATAGTAAAAATAAACAATAACTTTAGATGAAAGTGAAACGGTAGAAACTTATTGATCTAGTATAGACTATACTAATATGCGGTCAAAAGTTTGTAGAAGCCAATATTTGGCCAATCTGTTCTATAATTAAGTAAATTTTACTTTGTTATTTTTAATTTGCTTATTTATTGGTTGCGTTGTTGTAGTATAATCTTAATGCTCTCACACAATTTGAAGTAGTAGCATTAGTAACAGTAATTATATTTTATATAAACACTTTTGCAACAAAAACGGTTCCTGCGCATCTTAGACATAATTAGTTTTGTTTGAGATATGTTAGTTACTAAATAGCAACTTTGTAATTGTTTAAAGTATGACAGAAAAAGATTCTGCAAGGAAAAAACACTTTATTTTTGTTTTATGTTAACAATATTTAGTAATATTTTGTATTAAAAATTGATCGTGATTAACAAATTAATAATTCATAAAAAACAAATAATTGAAGGTGTTAGGTGTTAATAGGTGTTATTTGATATAAGAAAAGCTTCACTTTAATACAAATAAATAGATAAGAAATTTAAATCTGTTGTCATAATAATACTGTGCACTTATAAATTATTCAAATCTACTCTTGCAATAGTTTAAACATATGTTCATTTTTTGATTAGTTCATACGCAGAAACATACAGTATTATAGCCGCGCTTTGACGTTTGTTTGACATTTGTCGACAATCATACTATGATAGAAAATGAAATTATATTACTTATATTCTTTACCAGTTTTTCCAATTTTATGAAAACATAATTTTTAACATTATCTTATCTTTTACTAAATTTCGTCAGATTTTTGTAAGAAAACAAAAAAAAAATTTTTACATTTTAAGAGTATTAAATGTAATGTAACTTAATTAAATTTATAAATGGTCTTTTACAAATAATAATAAATTACTTGTTTACGCCAAGAAACTATTATACTTAGCTATAATAGCAACGTCTGCGATATACCCGGCAGTGAATTTTATTACTCATAATGAGAGAAACAGACAACAAAGATAAAAAAGATTTAAAAAAAAGTGTGGCATGCTATAGATTTATGAATAAGACCAACTGAAGAGAAAACAGTTTTTTTAATTTATGAGTCTGATGGTTTCAGGTGTCAAACTTTCTGATGCATTAGTTCAATAAAATTTACTGCTTGGTATATCTCAAACGTTTTTACAATACATTGACCAAGATTAAAATCTTTTTTTTTCCATTTAACAGTTTTTTTTTTGGTTTACAATAGAATCATGTTTTTTGATAACAAAAACCGGAGTGCGCTACTTGATTTAATTTCTAAGCGACATTTTATTTATTTATAAATAAGGTTTAACTTTTTGTAAACTGCGCTAAGAAAGCTTTGGCAACGTCACTTTAAATTTCGCAAAACCAAAACTTGAAGTGTTAAAGCAAAAAGCAATATTTACTATGTCAATCACTTTCTTCAATTTTTCAGTTTTTATTTGAAAATTTAATCATTGTTGAAAGTTTGAAAGTTAAAGCATAAAGTATGTTTATGTTTTTTTTTCTCTTTTTTGTTTCTATTATAGTAAATTTTTGGCCATAATTAGTAGCTGATCTATTGAAGTTCACAATGCCTTAAAATGTTTTAAATAATAATTTTTTTTGTCTGAAGGCTATTTAGATATTTTTAGTCAGTGTTTTGAGCTTTAGAACTGGAGTTGGACTAATCGGACGTAGAGAGCCATCTTCCTACCCGGAAAAAACATATTTTTGAAAACATTCTGGTGTTTTTCATAAAATATTTTAAGAAACACAATCATTTGCTAAAAATAGCAACATCTATCAGAATTAGAAGCTGCTTACATTAAAGTCAAGAACCAAAATTGTATCAAAGTGACTTAAAATAATAAATATTGTTTGTAATAATTTTGAGACAAAAGCAATATTGCTAATTAGACAATCAAGCTATCACATTTGCGCCTTTTGTTTTAAGTAGGTACATAATTTATTGGATATCATAGATATACTATACGTTTCAGACGAAAAGCGCTAATGTGTCTCAAAACTATTTTAAACCCAATCAAAATATTTCATATCAAGTGACCTAGCATTGACATGTAGAAACGTGATTTTTTGATTTTTATGTAAGAAGCTAATTCCACTAGATATTTTATTATATTACGGATGTAATAGACACTTGAATAAAGACACAAATTGTTACTGCAAATTTATTCAAATAAGAATCTGTTGCAGCTTGGCGATGAGTTCCAATAAGAACAAAACATGTTAAAGTCTACAAATCTAGTTTGAATAAATTTGCTTTGATCTTAACAATCACCTGCCAAAAACACAACCGGGCGTTTTAAATCAGATACATCATAATATAATATTCTAAAATAAATAGTTAAGTAGTTATTTTTTTTTGTTTGAATTTTATAACTATCAATTGCAGATTCAAATTTGAAATTAAACGTTTTGTGCTAATGCAAATAACATTTATGACGTCAATTGCAGGTTAAAACCAAAATTTATAGCTTTTGTTACATATTAATCAATCATACATGTTGAGACTTAATCTCATGTAGAAACATCATCATACTCGTAGATATTGCATGCTATGAATCTACAAGTGGCCGCATGAAACCAGTGTGTTATTACAAGCAGTATATAAATTGTTACTTCTGGGCCAGGACATTTAGCGTCTTAAAAATCAAGGCAGAATCTTACAAATTTAGCTGTTTGCCCAAAAGCAAACCACCAAATAGGGCCTAAAACCTCTCAAAAGTCATTAATTTTTATCCACCCCAAAAGTTCCCAAATATGTGTAGGCCACCAAAAGTTTTTCCTTTCTGGACCAAGCCAACTGGCGCATGCAAAAATCAATTAAAATTACCTCAAAACTGCTCTAAAACCATTGTCAAATCTCTAGATTTTAGACACTTCTAAACAGCTTTTTATTTCTGGACCAAGCCTATTGGCGCATGAAAAAATCAATAAAAAACAACTTGAAGCGTCTTAAGAAACAAGGCAAAATCTTACAGATTTAGCTGTTTTCCCAAAAGCACACAACCGAAAAGAGCCCAAAACCTCTCAAAAATCATTAATTTTTATCCACCCCAAAAGTTCCCAAATATGTGTAGATCCCAAAAAAAGAGAAAGACAACGCCAAATCAAAGAGGTATATTTGGCCCCTTACAAACTAATGTGGTGAAATTCCTTTAAAAATCATAATAGGCCACCAGAAAATAGGCACATGGGAAAATCATCCAAAATCAAACAAAATTACATTAAAAGCACCCAAAAAATATACTATATACTACTATTATAAAACAAAAATGACAATAAAACATTAGATAAGAAAAACACATAAAAATAACTTTCTAAATGAAAATAGCAATTGTGAAAAAAAGTGTTCGGTAGACTCATTTTTAAATTTATGATGACAGTCAACACTTAATCTGATTGGTTGTTTTTGTAGAAAATAAATTCAATATTCCTATGATCGTTTATATTTAATATGCTTTTTTTTTATAATGCATTAATACTGTTCAATGATTATTCGAATCATAGCATTTGCAATTATCGCTAATGCAAGCAGCCACTCACTCATGCATTAAAAATTGCAATTTAGACTCTTAATTTAAAAATAAATATTCTATGCATTAAAGCAATTTTTTATTTAATTTGAATTTTAAGCTCAAAACGGATAGCAACACGCAAAATAAAACTAAATTATTTTCAGCAGTTTCCTATTTCAGAGAGATTGCTGATTTTAATTTTCTAATGGATGGATTGCTATAAAACGGGATTGCAAAATGATGCAGGCTTTTCCACGAAAATATTAATTATAATGTCTTTGATACAACTCATTGATCTGTTGAACTTATCAATAATTGTAATAATTAGAAATTCTACATTTTCTATTCTTTACAAAATTACAATAAAAAATAGTGTTTTACTGAATTGAAATTGAAATTCTTAAAAGTTTATATAAATTAAAAATAAAAATATATTTTTAAGATATTTTTGCTGGACTTACCTGTAGTTATTGATATCTAGACGATTTCCATTAAAAGTCCAATAAATATCTATAGGAATATCTCCATAAACGTGACACAATAAATTCACTGGATTCCCTCTTTTAACTGACACATTCTTTGAAGGAAGATCAAAACGCGCTGGTTCTACATACAACATAATTATTTTAAAAAATAATTTTTTATTAAATTTCTTTAGAATTTTACCATTAACGGCCACAAATATGACCTTTGTGAGTCCAGATCCGATACCGTTAGTTGCCCTGCATAAATAATATCCTTCATCTTGTGAACTTACTGCCTCTATCGACATTGAGCCATTTGCTAATAAATTTGCTCTAGTATGAATGTTCAAAACTGGTTGATAATCTTGAGATGTTTTCCCTAGAGACGATAATTAAACTTTCAGTACTTAAAGCTGATGATAAAAATGGTTACCTTGTCCTTTGAGCCATATTATTTGAGGTTCAGGAAATCCTTTTGCCGAGCAGGCTATCAAAATTGGATTTCCAAGAAGAACTGATATGTCTTGAGGCTCTGTCAACCACTGTGGGGTAACTAGGAATAAAAATTCACTTCATGCAACTTTTCTTATTGCAACATTACGTAATACAAGCTATTAACACCATTTTAAATAATAATAATAATTTAAAATATAAATAAACTGCTTTGCAGTAGACATTGATGAAAAAGTTTTAAAATAACGAAAATATCAAAAATTGATAAATAACCGACAATATGCCTGAACTAGTATCAGAATGATTTTGAAAAAACAAACAAATGTAATATATTTTTAAAAAATTAGAAGATCTTCAAAAAACTTGATTAAAATGCTATAAAGTAATCCACCCTAATAACCAGCAAGCGGCTGATAGATTCCAAACGTCTAGTAAAAATATAAAAAAGTATTAAAAAAATAAATTTTGTAAATAATTTACAGAAAAACCATTTCACTTTGTTAACTTCTTGCCATTGCGCAAATTAGTAAAAATATAAATTAAAGTTATTTTGGTTAATTTACTAAGTTTTTATATTTTTCGTTAAGTTTATACAGAGAGAGCAAAAATATCTGACTGTGCTGCTGCTTTAAATAATAATCATAGTAAATAAAGCGGTTTTATATTGGTTTGTACTAAGTACCATTTTTGCTGCCAACTTCAGATTGGATAACACTTATATTTTGATATTTATATAAATGAGAAAAAAACGTTTTCAAACGTACCGCATGATTGTAGAAGATATTAAAATAGACAGGTTGCTATCAATTACAAGAAAATTAAGCTACAAGTATTATATATGTGACATACGTATGTGAATGAACGCATATAACAAATGACAGGTACTGTTGTTATTGTCAAATGTCAATTGCTTGAAAACGAACGCATTCTCATCGAAGAACCAGCGAGTATTCAAAATAAACCAATAGAAGTTATAGTAGTTATATTTTGTGCAGTGTATAATTTGTTACCCATCCTATTATTTATTACAACTTGAAGATGTTTTGCTTTTAGTTTTGAATAATAAAATAGTAAAACAAACTCTTAAAATAAAAAAACAATATTTCAGCTTTTAAAAAAAAAATATAAACTCCTTAGGTTATTCTTGATATACTTTATAAGTTATGTTATCAGTTAAAATTAGCTAACTAGTTTTTGATACAATTTGTCTGCTCTGTTCTTAATCATATGCCATTATAAAAATAAATTAGATTATTGTAGATATTTTTATGCAAAAAACATATCTTGCTATTAGAAGTAATTCATTGTGTAATGCTAATGTTGAGTTAGACTTCTTATTTTTTAAAACTTTTTAGAGTGCTTAAAGCAAGCATTGAAGCAGGTACTTGCGTTTGAAGTATTTTTTTGTAACGGTTCAATATTTATTTTTGGTTTTTATATACCTTTGACCATTAGTTGTGCTGTATAATTGGCTCTTGCTGCCGAGTTGCTAGCGACGCAGGTGTAAGCTCCGCTGTGTCTTGACGAAACTTCTTTGAAAATGAGAATGCTATAGAATTCTGCTGCTCTTTCTTCGACCTGTGTGTATTATGGCTTATCGATCTCTAAATCGTGTATATTAGAGGTTACCTGAAGAGCAGCCGATATGTGTTCACCATCCTTATACCAGGCAAAATGTATAGGCATGTCACCGGAAGTGACAGAACACGTCACTTGTGCTCTTCCTCCTTCCTGAAGGCTAGCTGGGAATCGAAAGGGTTCGAGAATCGGAGGACTATTTACGATCAGTTGAATTTCTCTCCTAGCCATCTCGCCTTCCCTGCTAGTGATGAAGCAGGCATAAAACCCGGAATCGGTTACTGGATCCAGACGAGATATTGTCAAAGACCCTCCTTCTCCAAGGCGATGCCGCAGATCGAGTGGTAATTCCTGTCCGTGCCGCTCCCAGCGGACGGATCCAATAGGATAGCCGGAGTATGGACAGTGCAAAGTTACATCTGCTCCGGCTACAGCTTTAAGGGGGCCGATAGATCGAATGAATGGAGGACCTACAGTAAATGTATTAAATGCTAGTCTTTGGAAGCGATGAATAAAACATACCGTATATATTCAACCGAGCTGAGTGCTCTGTTGATCCTAGCGAATTCAAAGCTCTGCAGCTGTAAAGACCTCCATCTTCAACGCGAACGTTACTGATATTTAGATGACTAATTACATCTCCTGATTGATCTACATATTGACTAATTGCGTATCTAGAAAAATTAATAATATATCAAATTTATACCTGTACTTATTTTTATAAGAAATTGTATAATGTGGCTAAACGAGTCAATCAACAAAAAATTGGGGTTTTCCTGCTTGTATTTATAGCACAGGGACGACTGACGGGCATAAACTGTCTAACAAGATCCCAATGGCGTCTAAATCGGCATGATTTAGATCTATGCTCTGTCTACAACACCGGTTAGCCAAGTAACATATTGCTATCGAAACAATAGATATGAATTAAGATTTAAAAATAGTTTTCCTATTCATTAATGTTTTTTAAGTATAGTGACAAAAGCATTAATATGACATTTTTTTTAAATTTTGGCATTGGATTTTTACTTTTTCAATTAATGTTGCACAAAAGCGTTGTAGTTTCAACACCTAACTACAAAAAAAAAAATACACCAAACTTGTCAACCAGGCTACATAAAGCTTTTCACCATTAAAGTGTTTTTTGTTTGTGATTATTCTACAGGATTATTAAAATGTTTAAAGGTTTTTTAGTAATTTTGTTTTTTAGACAAAACTTAAGCTTCTAAAAAAGTCTTGTATTATTGAAAAGATAATAAATAGCATTTGGTTATTTGAAAACTTACCGGTGACCAACAGCTATGTCAGAAAGAGGTTCACCATCGAGAAGCCATCGAAACTGGGGTGGAGGAGATCCAGTGGCAGAGCAACGAAGCGATACTTGTGGACCTGGGCGCATTGCTTGTTCAATAAATGTGTACTGCAGCTCCGGGACAGTATCTGAAAAGTTTTCTGTTATTAAAATTTTTTAGGTTTTATATACATATTATTATAAATATAAGAGAAGATCCATTGTTTTCCAACAAACCTTAGATGAGCGATTTAAACAATTATTTATTCTGAATTCGGCTAGAAAATAACATAATTCTAAGATTTTTATATTAAACCATTATTATTTGAATATGGTAGCTGAAGGCTGATACTCTATATGAAACTGTTATATTTTTTTAAGCAGTTTATGCCCGGTACATTATCAAACAACACAGCTGTTCAAATAAAATCTTTGTACCTGAATCTTGCACAGACTAACACCAATATTGTCGGCTTGCCTAGACAACTTGAGTCTTCAATGATGTATCGGTCATAAGCTATTTGGAAAAGTTATAGAGTGTTAGACCTGTAAAATTTTACCAGCTCTCATTATTTGATTTGTCAAATGGGAGACACAAACACGTTCATATACCCCAAATACACGCTTTCAAAACGTGTTTTTGAGTATGAGTTGATGTTGGATACAATTAACTTTAGATATAGCTCCACAAGAAGTCTACAGAGTTTAGATCAAGTGAGCGCACCGGTAGTCAAAAAACATCACATGCCCTTAAATAGTGTTTCTGAGATTGTAAGTAGGAGGCATTAATCCATGCAACTGGAGTTTTTTTCTCTAGACAGTAGAGAAAGAGAAGTGTAGCGTCCTAAAACATCTAAGGCTATCAGCCATCATTATGAATAAGCCGGAAAGCCATCAGTTATTTAGAATTTAAAGAAATCGAACAAATTAACAGATCAGAACCGACATATACAAGCAAAATCAGGTTAAAAACTGATTAATCTAGTTAGTCAACTACAATAAACGCACTCTGAGGGATTGTTGCTACCTGATTTTTAATTTTCTTAGAATTGATAATTGTTATTTTTATAAACTTGTTAGTTAAAAGTTTAGAGTCTCCCTAGAAAGTTGAAGATAGTTTTCAATGCAAATTGGCTTCCTTGCTAATTTAATGAAAGTTGATCAGTCTCTATGTCTTAGTAGTTTATGTTAAACGTTGCTTTAGTGGATTTTGTTTGACGTTGTCATTTTTTGAGATATATACAAACCAGCAACAATAATGTTACTGGAAAAATACAAAAAAAAATATTTATTAAAATATTAAAGGATAATAATGTTTTTGCTTTTTGAGATGAACAAAGTATAAATTAGCAAGTGGTTATTCTTTGTACCAAGGATTAGAAGACAAAATAGTACAAACACAGCTTGGTGTATATTTTTAAGGATAAAAGTTATTTAACATAATAATTAATATCAAAGGATTTTTTTGATCTACACATCAAAAATTTTACCCTTATTATCAATAATTGCCTTCAGTCAGCCTTTATTCTAGAAACAAATACCATTTATTTGTTTTCTAAATATTGCCATCCCTCAAAACTACACAGTAAAACTAATTATGTTGTATGGTGTAATATTTCTGTTATATTGTACTACACTGAATTTAAATTAATTTAATCCATTGAACAATTTGCCACTACAGTTAGCAACTGCTACCACCGCTCTTTGAGTGGAATCAGTTATGTATAAACGATTTATTTTTTATGTTTTTTTTAGCTTACAGTGTTTACGACAGGCCATATTGAATTTAGCGTTAAACGGATCACAGTAAATAAAAAAGAAAAAATTAACAATGTTTTGTGCCGTAATTCAATGATATACAAGTGTTCTTAAAAAAAACTACAAAATTTTTAAAATTAGCTTATATTTTCTTTTGCATCTAAACACATGTAGAAGTGAGGTTAGATAAGCCATTTAAAAGCAAAACTTACTGTGTTATTTTTATCAAAAAAGACATTTGTGCACTATTTTGCTCATTATTTTAGTACCAACAACTTGTTTCTATTAATTCTTAGCAAACCTCATTGTTTTTGCACTGAAATGTCAAAAATGTTTTTGAATAAGACACTTTACAAAATTTGCATTTAGATATACTGCAAGAGTTACTTCTTTGTTCAGAAGTTTAATTGCAATACTTTTTGTTATCATATAGCCTCAGATTATTTTAATCAGATGTTCAACTATTTGTATTTTTTTAAAGTTTTGTTTTTTCTTTATTATAGTTATTACACATAATAGTGTAATAAAATTAAGCACAAAACAAAATCATAAACGATTCTTACTTAGTTTCTGCGTATCACAATTTTATCAAACAATAACATGTTCTAATACCGGTATTCATAGTCGTATCTCAAGCTCAACCTTGAGTTCAAGCTTGAAACGCCGTCTCAAGCAAGGACTCCGGCAATGCTCGAGAAATCAAGCAAGGACTTCGACAATTCTCGGGAAAACGTGCGTCTTGCGGAAGTCACCAAAATCGTCATTTTTTTAGTTTTTGCAAAAAAAAAGAATGACGACGGGTGAGTACATGTCTACTGACAGAATACGTGTATGGTAACTTTATAAAATGTGCATTATAGACGAAAAAGCTGCGTATTCACAAAAAGCAAAACCCTTGCTGTAGTCTCACATGGACAACCCCAATAACGATCTGGACCATTATTAGATTCTCCTCAAAACACAAAAGCTGCAAAAGTGAGACCCAAATAGAAGCTAGCTCACACTGCGCGCTTTCGAGCAGGACAATGTAAGTGTAACATTAATATAACTCTAACCAGACCTTTATCCACTTTTATTGCAGCAAATGTGGTGCAGAAAAGTTATCAGAGTAGTGAGTAGTAGGAGCTATTCAAGAAGTGTGTAAAGATGAAAGTTTTCGGCTGCCGTTTTGTCTACTATGCTTCTGCAAACAATACCTTACACTTATAATGTAAACTAATAAAAATTTTACTTTTTTTGTACTTATTTTTACCAGTAGAAGGTGTTGCAAAATAAAAATACTACACAATTAATAAATATCTGTGACTTTTATTACTATTAAAACAATGCTTTCATTTTTGCACAAAATGTGGCAAGCCCTTTGATTTTGTGTAATAATTGTCTTTCCACTAATTTGCAAGCAATCCTACATTCACTAAATTGTTTTTTGTGAAGTCAAGTCGAGGTCTTGCTTGAGTCTGAGTTGAGATGGACTCAGTGCGCTTGCTCATCAAGCAAAAATTGCCCTTATTCACACCGTAATTTGATATTTAAATCTTGAGATTTGTCTATGAATACCAATCCGGTCTTGAGGTCGACCTCAAGCTCAAGATATAAATATCAGATTTCAAGAGCATTGCCGAAGTCCTTGCTTGAGATAGAATCAGCGATAAATCTATTTCAAAACGCATGCAAACGGTTTTCGGAACATTGCCGGAGTCCTTGCTTGAGTCTAAGCTTAAGCTTGATCTTGAGCTCCGACTATGAAAACCGGTATATAAGTTTTTTTGATAGTGATTTTTAGTAGATTTTTTTGTAGTTGGGTATAAAACTAACTTCTTACACAAGTTAGATGCATAATTGAGTCTTTACTCTTTTAAAAGCTGAATTCTGATTGTCTCTTAAACTAAGACAATTCGGCCTATAATTTTCATTTTTAAATACACAAGGTAATAATTATTTAATACAAAAAAAATGACTACTGAAGTAAAATTAACACCTCAAAATATTTTTTTGCAGTTTTTTTCAAAAATAATTTTTTGGCAAAAATTCACTTTTGCTCAGAATAGCAATGTTTAAAAACTCAAAAAACAGACAATGTAGAAACACAGAAACTGAGGCTTTACACCAAAAATAAAATATTTGTCAAAGAAAATTAAACCAATTAAGTTTATTATTGAGGAACAGAGAGACTAAATAAAAGCGTTATGTAAAAACGCAGAAAATAAGTAAATCTATCAAAAAACAAAAAGTTGCAGAATCAAGAGTGGTAATAGTATTGTAGTCAATCTAAAGGTGAGAGCTTGACTTTTAAAGTATTTTTTTTTGTTAAATAATTTTTGGTCAGCTATGTTGGTCCACCTTGCATAAGAATTTTACATAAATGGCTTTCTTACTTGTTATTTTACTTCTTATGGATAGGGTACGATAAACTGAGATACACCTCAAATATCTTGAGCAAGGGTAGCAGAATAGGCTAATCGGTTGCAGTGGATATGACATATCTAATCTATATATAAATCTAAGTTATATTCTACGTAATCGTAAAATTAGCAGTATGTTACATGGAACACTTTCTTTTGCTAATACTTTTTTTTTATTTTGGATCCTTTGAGTCTGTCAAGAGGTAAAAGCAAATGAGCAGATTTAGTTTGGAATTCAACTTCCTCAGATAAATTTTTGCTTTTTCAAATTTATCTGATTTGTCAAAATCTGTTGCTAAAGTATTTAACATTGTTGTCATTAACAAACAAAATAAATATAAAAACATTTCTGCGTCTGGGCTTTTAGTGCGGGAAGCCAACGACACCATTCAGTTGATTAAAACTTTAGACCCAAAGATAAAATTAACAACCGGTAAGTCATTATTTCACACAAAGAATTAGTTTTGTAATGCAACGTGGCAGTGTGGCCAGCATTTTGTGAACTCTCAAGCACCACAATCGATCTTACCTACCTACGTTGATCGATCATCAAAGTTAAAAAAAATATTTTTTATACTTCAGTTTATTCAGCAAAACTAAATTTTTTAGTTTTTGTTAAAATTTGGATTGTTTTATGTAAGAACTTAATATTATACACGATAAATATATTCTTATATGTCAAAGTGCTTTGATCTCATTTTCTTTTGATATTATTTATGTTTTCCGTGCGTATGCTAAACTCGAGAAAGATGTAAAGCTTGATAGTTTTGGCATTTGTGTGAATTTTTTCGACGAGTAGGGACAAAAAAACTGTAAAGTTTTAGTAGTGTATAAAAGTTTTTACTCATGTATGAAATTATTTTACGAGAAAAGAAAGGAAGTATGTTTTGAATGATATATTGTTGACGGAAGTTAAAACTCATTTCCGGTCGGTTTTTCACGATCTCAAAGCGTGTCTGGCGGCAGAAATCTCTAAGACTACGGAAGTGCCTAAAACGCCGACGTTATATTATTAATAACTATTACATATACTGTACATATTTGTTTTGTTTAACCAAACGTTAAAAAATATTTTATTAATAGTTTAAACTGTTTCAAATAATTCATAAATTAAACAAATATTCAAATAATATACATAAATAAATTAAACAATTTTTAGTCAAACTGTAAAAAAATAATTCATAATAATAAGACAAATTGTTTCAATAAATGTTCTTGTCTTTTTAAACCATAAGGGTTTAAGAAATATTATAGCACTGACATTAAAAACCAAATAAAAAAACATAATATAGTTACTCGTTGTGATTTAGTAATGTTCAAAACTCTATTGTGTAGATTGTAGTGCTGGCTCGCAATGCACCAGCCTAGCTCACACTCAACAGTAGAGTGGGCTAAGTAAGATATTGAAATAAGCTCTACTCATTGAATGTTTTTAACAAAATACTCCAGAATAACTACACCACTTTCATTGTAAATAGACATAAAACAATCTAGTTAAACTTTACATTAAGAAAGATACATATTATGAAAAATATTAAATTAATAAATAAGAAAAAAAATTTTTAAACCGGTCAGCCTATTATCATAGAAATAATTAATTTTTTAATTATTATAGATAATATTTTAACGTCGCTTAGTATATTTATATTGTCGTCGGTAAATAGACAACAGTTATTATTTAGTCTAAAAATTTACGGTTTGGTTTAGGGTATACTTTAACATCAAACGGCCATATTATCTATTGTATTCAACTTTACACTGAGCGTAAAAACTTTTGCAGTAAAAAATAAACTGATCGACATTTATCTTAAAAACAGGTGTTGCCACTAATTTCTTTTAGTTTTTCAACTAAGCGTGTAGCTTGATTAACAGAATAAGGGGTTAATGCCAAAAATAAAAAATTTCCAATAAATTAAAACTAGTCAAACCTCCTGATAGCCAAATACCTTGGATCGCTCTCGGCAAGACTACAAAAATTCTATTTATACAAGTCCCAGTGAAATAACATTATATGACCGTACTTCAAATTTTCTTTTTATAATCTTTTATTACTGAATAATAAACCCAATCTTTTTAATAATTACCTAAAATTATTTTTTGGACAGGTGTTAATAGATTATTTAAAGCCAAACAAAATTTTTTGAGTTGCCTAAATTTTATTCATTTATTACAATAATTTACAATTATTATAAATACACTAGATATTTTGTCAATTGACAAATCTGCAAAAAATATGGACAAGTATTAACTTAAGTCAAACCTGTGCTTTTTGTCTGAAAGGTAAAAGCTAGAGATGTGTGTTGAGTAGTGGTAATCATTCAACGTTATTCCATTTAGATTACTATACATGTCAAGACTATTGTAGAAAATAATTCTTTTCATTTCTAATACCATATGCTTTTAGTTAGATATATTCGATATAAAAAACACCTAAATCAACTTACTTTGGCTTCTATGCTGTTGTTTATAACGATAGTAAACTTGACAATAATTATTATAAATTGGCAATGGTTGTTTAAAAATAAGTTTATTTTACCATAAAACCGAAATGTGTTTTACCGAAGATTTAAAAAATGCACTGACGAGAAACCTACTTTGTTCAAAAATTCAGAAATTAGCATATTTTCCATCCATCTTTACAACGAATGAAATAAACTAACTTACAATACATAGATTTGAAGATGGTATCCTCGAGCAAACAAAATAAAATAAAATAATGAAATTATTTTGTATTGGCGTAGTAACTTGTCAGTGAACTTTATTTCGAATAACATTTGGAACACACAAAAAAAAAATTATTTTTTTTTTAAATATTGTTAAAAATATTAACTGGTAATAAATTGTTTCAACCGTTCTAATATTTTGAAAAAATATTTTCTTTATTCGCTCGGCTCATCTGTAAATCTAACATAACCTACAAATTATCATAAATTGTCGCTACCGTACTTATAATATAAAAACTGTTTGTTAAAACTTATAATATATTTTTTGCAATTTCTAACGCTATTTTCACACGTTTTTGATTTACATCACTAAAGTGTAGTGTTTTACAAAAAATAAAGAAATGAAAAAGCTTCTTATGTTAGAAGAAGCTTCTGAAAATAGGGTTTTTTTATTTACTGATGATGCGGCTATAAATATAAACAACGCACAGTGCAAAACAACGTTTCGCCTCTCAAGAGATTTGCATTACAAACTTTAGTAGGTCATCTTCACTTTTGGCTGAAACATTGCCATGAATAGATTTGAGCCAATATCTATGCTATGTGACAATTTGCTAAAGCAAAAAAACGTAATGCTGTCAAAGCTTACAAATAATACGTAAGCATGATAAACTATTTTAACACCAAGTTATTGCATACAATTACTTTCATTTAGTACGTGCGGTTGCGGCATTATAAGACAAATTGTAAGTTAGACCCAAGCCAATAAAAGAATATATATTTTCAAAATATTGAAACAGTCGAGATAGGCATACAAAAATCCATCACAGGTTGGTGTTTTTAGCGATATTTAAAGTAAAATATAATTTAATTTTTTTTATTTGCGTTCCAAACGTTATTAGGAAGAAAATTTCACTGACAAGCTACGCTAATGCAGAATAATTTTATCATTTTATTTAATTCCGTATGTTCGTGAATACCGCTTCTGTTTGCGGTAGCGTTGTGAATGATGGGTTGGCAGCCGTATGCAGCTGATGAAAGTATGAAAGCGCAAAACCGGTCCTGAATATGCTTGTAAAATCGGAGTTTTGCATTTTTATTTTTATTTAGTCACTACTTAATAATTGTTTATAGCCCGGCAATACGTTAAAATATAATTAATTTTCTCAACTTGAAGATTGCAAGAAAAGGAAGTAAATTGATTTCTTATGCCGCACTCAGTTGACTAGAAAAAGGAGCCCTAAACTAAACTCATCAAATTTGTAAAATTTAAGCTGTACAATTTGGAATAGTCACGAGGTAAATGGTGTCAAATCGATTTAGATTCCTCACATTCTAGAGTCTGCAAATTTTTATTTTGATGGAATTGAGCTTGATTTCAATCTAAATTTTGTTACTTAATATATATAGTCTTTATGTTAAGCTTTAATAATCATAATATATTAAAGCTAAATTTGATAGAATTTTGATTTTCAATCAAATTATCTTTATAAAATTTTTTGTTTATCTTTTGTATGATTGTCCATAATCTAAACGATGATGATTAGTGTGTGTTAATGCAACCAAATTTGCACACGTAAATGTGTTTTGAAATAGGCAATAAGCAAAATCGGAAAACAATTTACTGCTAATACCATCTACAGTGGCCAATTACATTGATCCAGTAGTTTACCAAATGCAATTACTTATCGAAAAATTCTTGTTTGCGTAAACACGGAATCTCATTTCAAATTGAAATTTTACTTTGTAAACAGTTATCTAGTATCTAGTGTACCTCCTAGTCGTAGTTCAGCGCTTCCTTGAGAACTCTCTCGATCATTCTTGACAATGCATTGATACATCCCTCTGTCATGTCGTGTTACACCGTAAACGGCTAAAACCAGTGAACTTAATAGCTTTACTTTTCTATTACCATCCGGTAGAAGCGGCTCTCCGTTTCGAAACCACTGGATTCGTCCCACAGGAGACCCGGAAACTGTGCAATTGAAAATTGCACTCTCTCCGGAGTTTATTACCTGAAAATTTAGTTTGGTGAAATATAAAACTAACAAAGTTTAGCTATAAATTTAAAGCTAAAACTAAGTTAATACACTCCCAACATTTTACACACATTGAAACATTTAAACATAATTTAATGTAACTTAAATTGAACACAAAACCTACACCACTGTTTTTTCCTCAAAAAAACATACACAGCATGAAAAATATAAAATAGAAAATATTCAAACTAGACTAACAGTCCTTATCAGAAAGATTCACAAAAAAATATCAATCAGTTACAGTAACTTACAAATTAATTTCAATTTTGTTTTCATAAAGACTAAATAAAAACAATCTAATATACAATTAGTGTAGCTAAATTAGTCTGTAAAATGTCACTGAATAATGCCAATAAAATTTAAAGTTGGACTAGATCTTACCAGCATTTTTAAATGTTCAGTACAAATCAAAACACAAAAAAATCTTTTTTGATTAAAAAAATACTTAACTGATGGGCTTATAAAGAATGCAAAACGTGCATTGTGCATGTCTTATACTGTTGTTTTGTATTGATTAAAAGACAATATTTAATTTTCTGAAGTTTGAATTTTTTGTTCTCAAATTTATGACCATTAACAAAAACTTATATGACTGCCGCAATATATAAAAAAAATGATTTGTCTGGACAACATTATTATTTTGGCTGTAAAAGTTTATATCGCTGATTGAACAACCAAGTTATCACGTTAACGCTTTTTGTCTCAAGCGGATACCAAAGATATACAGCGTAATTTATCTTTTTTGATTAGCCCAGATGTGATTTGAATAAATTTGCATTAGTCTCTTTTTTTATAAAATTGTTAACAAATGAAATACATTTTATAAAAAATATAATTTTTCTTTTTAATAAACTTTTCCAAAATGTGTACCAAACGTAATTTAATCTTATTAGTTTTACAAAAAATAAAAGTAGGCATAGATCACAAAACTTAACATTTTTTATATAATTTGTTGTATTTATCTATGTTAGAACAGTTTCTTTGAAGCTATAATTAAAGCAAGTTACAGATTTCAAATAATTGATATTGCTTATTAGTTAACCTGTATGCGAAGTTCCATATAAGTTGGAAAATTCTTGGCAACACCGCTGACAAGAAAATCAGACAAGGGCAATCAGACAAGGAAAACATTTTATAAAAAAATATACTCTGTTTCTTCTCTTGTTGCTAAATAAATCTCAAAAAAATAAGCAGTTTTTATTCTGTTAAAGGAACTTCTATATTAAAGTATAAACTGTGTTAAATAAAGCTTGAAACAACTACCGTGCCATCAAAAATGTTTCGATCAAGTAGGCGTTGAAACAAAGAACATATGTTATAATGTTAAAAAAAAAATGCAAAATAATCTTTAATTAAATTTTAAATTATTTTAGACAAATCATTTTGTTGGGATAGTTTTCTGATCGATTTTGAAGGATGTTTTTCTAGTATACCTCAAATATTGTTGATGTTCTTTTACAAGTTTCCATAAATTGTAGCCAGCGGATAATTTTTTCAATGTTTCATAATTATTAGCCAATAAATTTGACAGAAGTTTAAAAACGGTAGTCAAACTAACAGCACTGAATCAAGTGAGAAGTCTTATTTTGTGTATTTTCATAAACCTCCCCTTATTTAAATAATTGTGGATCACACGGTACTTAATATGTGTTTTACAAGAATATGAAGCTTATATATGACTTTATCATTAAAATTTTATCTAGATTAGAAATAAGTAGTTACATATTTTTGAAGCTGTAAAACATTTGGTCTAGAAAGCTAAAAGGGAACAAAACGTAAAATATTTTTATAAATTGTGGATACCATATCTAATGATGGTTTTTAATATTCACAATTTATTCAAGGCTTGTTACAAATCAAATATTATTGTAGTATTTGCTTTTTTAACTGAAAAACAATAAACACAGTTTATTTTTTTAATTTTGGATCGTTTGCTGTATTCAGCAAATTTTTTTTTTTTGAATCAGCATTTTTTGTTGGTTTTTTGAGAGTTATGCTCGAAATCTTTTTAATATCGCAATTTTTTGTAGTACCAACAACATATTTGAGAGATGAATTTTATTGGCGCTTTGCTTCAAGCTCACAATAACGATTCTTTTTTGTTGTAATGTTGAGGTTTCATAACATTCTTTCCAATGTTCCTATTTGCATCATTGTTTTTATCTGTGTTTACGCAAAAAAATACCGATCCGGATTACAACGTACTAATGTTTGCAATAAAGCGCTGATCAATATCGTGTGTGGTTGCTAAGTTTTTAATTTTACATTATAAATACCGCTTTATCATATACAAAACAATGTGTCTACTAATAATTCATTTGTAAAGCTCATTCTTAAATATAAACATACGATTTTGCGATAATTATTGAGCCAATAATTAATAATTGATTAATTACCTTAAGTGTTATTGATTTTGTCATATATTGTAAACTACCAGTTTGAATTATAAGTGAAAAATTATGTCTAGCGGCTAAGTATTTAAACTAATTCTGGCAAAAATAATGAAAATAAAAGTGTGGTTTTTATTTTATAGAAGAAAACTCTATTGAAACATTTCATAATAAATTTTTCTTTCGTAGTTTTGGAGTACCTATTTTATAAAATACCTGTAGCTGCGGTAGCACATGAACGCTTAAATGAGCTGTAACGGTAAGATGAATGTCTAATTTCTGTTCTCCTATTTCGTTGGACACCTTGCAGGTCCATCTGCCAGCATCTTCGGATTTCAGGCGACGGATGTGTAAGATGTCTTGCGAGGGCTCAAATCTGGGTGAGGAGTGAACTGGTTGGAGATGTCCCTGAATTTCCCGAAACCAGCTTTGAAGCAGAGAGGAAAAGAGTTATTATGACAGATTTTGACGTCATATTGACATTAATGCGAATATAACTCTATTAATACACTCGTAGGATCCATAAACCTCTGGTAATTGAATACCTAGGAGATGAATCCTATACGTGTTTACTTAACAACACATCCATAATGAAATTGATTTAGAGGCTTAATAGAATGTTTGCAGTAGACTCTTACTTGAATGTTGGGGGTGGATTGCCCTGCGCTGAGCATGTTAAATGAATATCAGTCTCACGATCTGAGGAAACTACTGTTTGGACGGTTGTAGCAAGACGTGGAGGCATGCTTCGAGTAGGTTCTGCAAATTGTTTCAATTTCGATTAGTGGGATCTGTTAAATTAAGCGTGACAATCTATTGCACCAAAAATTTTTATCATTTCATTTTATTCTGCACTATATCAAACATGCCACATTTGATTTTTCCGCTAAGACTCTTATTACGTTTTCTTACAACATATTATGTTCTGTCTTGTATTCAATTTATATAAGTTTGAGCTTAGCTTTGCATGATTATAAAACACTAAATGCTTTGCCATAGTGTATTTACGTGTTTTTCAAATTAATCTTTCAAAGTAATAATTGTTCAAAAAAGTTACACAAACATTATATTTTTAACATTTCAGCAGTTCACTAATTAAGTCACTTTTTTAAACATACTTTTTCCTTAATATAAGTGTTAAATACTATAATTTTCTGCTCTGAAAAAAATCAAAAAAAATTTTATTAGAATTTAAACTAGCTAAGATATACCTAAATACAGCATGATCTTGGTAATCTTATTAGAAAAAGTTTAAAATAAAGAAATTCTTTATAGGAAACAATATCTTTTTACGGCATGATAAAACTTCACCATTGAGATTCTAACTGATGGAGAAGGAATCTTATAATTTTTTAGCAAATGGGATATTATTATACCTACATAAAAACTGCAAAACTCTAAGCATTTGCTTTAGTGCTACATCTTTAACAATATCTAATAATTAAAATATGAACTTCAGAATCACAACACAATTATTAACGAAACTAAAAAATCTATATCACCAAAAGACATCTAAAATAAAGCCAAAAACCCAACTGCTATAATCATAAGTTAATTTATCGACTGTCGAAAATAACATTGTTTTAATATCACTTTACAGTAAAATGGTGTTATAATGGCATGTTATTCTAACTTTTTAATTTTACATCTATAAAGATAAGTACACTTGTTTTAAAACCAGTGTACAGTTGGTTTTAAGATTCGAGAAGGCGTTGGAAACTCAACACTCAATAAAATATTCTGCAAGAAAGTGCAAAATGCTTCGATGCAATATGTTTCTTCTAATATAGAAACAATTGTAATTTATTGCAACAAAAACAAAACTTATGAGCAATTAAAGTTTCTACTTTTGCTTTGGAAGGATACAAGTTTTGTGAGATTTATATTTCGATGGTTTCAATGGTTCAATTAAATATGTTGGAAACTATTTGCTCACTCGATATATAATCATTCAAAATAATACTCTTTTAAATGCATTTACGTTGCTATTCTATTATGTCACATCTCCACAATAGTGTTAGAATTATTTGGCTCTAATTCTAATTCTGAGTAAGACTGCCTTATCTCATGTTAGAATATATATACTATATATAGTATAATTTTTAGCCTCAAAATTAACTGCACAGGCTCTTCATCTACTTTTATGAAAAAAAAACGCAGCGGATTAAAAAACTAGTGATAAAAATATTTCAAACGTGCAAAAAAGTATGTATTTAGATAAAAAAAATACGCAGCTCAGAATTCTACTCTTATAATATATGTAGCATGTCTCTTTTTAAATACTCATTTCAGACCTTGAAAATATTGTCTACATTTTTACCATATTTTAGAAATTAACTGACCATGAAAAATTTAACATTTATGACAAAACGTTTCTGAAAAATACAAAAAAAGACTGGAAAAAAAATTATAAACTTATCTAAACTAAAAAAGTATAATTAAGCTTTTTGATTGCTGCCTCTAAGCAGCACAAAAGTTCTCACAAATCCATATAAGAATAACTAACACACCAAAGAAAAGAGTTTGGATAAAACTAGTCCAGAATGTGCAAAATTAAAAATATAGTTTTAATATAAAATTGTTAAAAAAAAATCAATGCGATGTGTGTTAATAAATAAAAAAAGAATAAAAATAAAAAAAACTGACTGAAGAGTTAGAGAGAAAGTTTCAAATGTGTCAAAAGTTTACTATATTTTTGAAAAAAGTAATTATGTTCAATTGTTAGCCATGTAGATCTTTTTGCAATTTGGAACAAAAAGTTTTTTAATGTGTATCAAGTGAAGACAAACAAATCTAAAAACTACTAATATAATTGAAAAATAAAAAATATAAAAATAGGAATAGTATTTAAAAAGACAATCAAATGTAAAAAAGATTTACAATACAAAGTTTTGCGTATTTTGGATTTATAGAGCCATTCAGTAGCTGAGTATCACCCTGAGTATAAAACAAACTTTTTTAATTTATGACTATGGTTTCTAGTGTCAAATTTTCTGATGTATTAGTGCAATAAAATTTACTGCCGAGTACATATCAAACGTTGTTACAATACGTTGCCATATGATAACTCTTTCACGAGAAGCTGAATTCTCTTCATTAAATGAGCAGACATTGTAATCTTTTGCGTTAACTATTTTTGGAATATAATTCTTTACCGCAACCTCTGTTTCGTTGGTGTTTAACATACGTACCGGTATTAAACCCTTTTCTGACCTGACTAACATCCCTGCCACGAATACTCCATTAGCAATTTCCTCGGGTAATGTAAGCATATCATCTTGGATGTTGCTTTTGTAATAGTGAATAAGTTCACTTCGCGGTGCTAATTTTACAATGTTGTCGCGATTTGATTCTAAAGGAATCTTAATAATTTTTTCATAAATACATAAAGAAATCTCATAATTTTGATAATCTATTTTTGCTTGATATTTTTCTAAAAAGTCTGTACCTATAATGCCATCTACCGAATTATCTGAACCTTCTATTAAAAGAAATTCATGACTTAAAGAATTTTCCGCTATGTAAAATATTAATTTTGTACTTTTTGTAGCCGTTATTGTACCCGCAATTCCATTTAGTTTGACGTTAGCTGTTTCTGTTTTTACATTAAAAAATCTATGCTTGCTGAAAAGTACTGAAACTGACGCTCCAGTATCAATTAATAGCTTTAAGTTTTGGCTTTTATATTTCACAACTATGTAATTTAAATTATTTAAATTAAAAACAGTGTCAGTATTTATTGCTGACCTTGTATTTGATACTATTTTGCTATGGTTTTTACTTTTATTGTGAGCCACGAAAAAACTGTCGACTTTGCTTTCTTTGAAAACTTGGCCTTTCGTTGCTCTCTGCTGACTTTGCCTGTCTTGAAAAACTCTGTTCAGTCGGTTTTTGAAAACCAGTACAATTATTATTATTGGCCAGGAATACACGTACAGGTGAAAAATTTTGTTAAAAAATGTGGAGATTGTCAGCGGTATAAACATTCACGACCTCAAACAGAACCATTAGAAATAACAACAACAGCCACATCGGCATTCGAAAAAATTTTTTTAGATTTGGTAGGTCCTTTAGAGGAAGATCAAGAAGGAAATCGGTATATTCTTACGTTGCAGTGTGACTTATCAAAATATATAGAAGCATACCCGATAGTAAACAAGGAAGCAGTTACAGTGGCACGCGCATTGGTAGAAAATTTTGTGCTTCGGTACGGGATACCCTCTGAGATTGTAACCGATCAAGGGAAAGAATTTATGGCAAAAGTATTTAAGGAAACGTGTAGGGTTCTTGAAATCAAGAAAATTTGTTCCACCGCTTACCATCATGAGACATTAGGCTCACTCGAAAATTCTCATAAACATTTAGGGGCGTATTTACGAATTCAGATATCAAAAAATGAAAACTCGTGGAGTCATTGGCTACCGTTTTGGTGTTTTGCGTACAACACATCTGTTCATTCGTCTACTAAATATACGCCGTTCGAATTAGTTTTTGGAAAAAGAGCTCGCCTGATTTCTTCCGTAACACACGATACAGTTGATCCTTTATATTCATTTAACAATTATCCTCAAGAATTAAAATTTAGATTGCAAACTGCACAACTTGAAGCTCGGGATAATCTATTACATATCAAACACGCACGGAAAATTGATTTTGACAAAAATATAACTAAACTTAGAAAATTTAAAGTAGGAGATATGGTTCTTTTGAAAAATGAGTTAGGAAATAAAATGGACAGTTTGTTCAATGGACCATATAAAATAACGCGAAATGTACCACCAAACGTAGAATTAGAAATAAAAGGAAACAAAAAATTGGTACATGCAAATAGGATTAAGTTATACCACATGTAAAAGAGGAATAATAATGTATTTAATAATTTTTTTTTTTTTGGGGTTATAACTAGATAGAAATGTTAATTAAGAGTAGAGATTTAGGTAGAAAATTCTCGTACTTTGTCTGAGTAACAAACAGTGGAGCAGGTACAAAAGTGTCGTATAGTAAAACGAAAATGTCGGGACAGTGAATAAAAGACGACTATGTGCAAGTATTTAAGTGAACGAAGAAAGGACTCAGTGCTGGAAGACGACAAAGATAAAATGTGGATAATTATTGTTTATTGTTTTTTTTTTCTCTTTTTAAAAGTTGATGTACGCTTTAATTATGTAAAGAAAAAAAAAAAAAAAAAAAAAAAAAAAAACAACGTTTAAGGAAACATTGTTTTTTTTTCCAGCTGGAGGGGGAGTGTAAGGGTGACACAAAGCCACCCTGTAAATTATTGTAATTATTTATTGTATTTATAGTTATTGATATTGGGTAATATAAATTGTAGTATGAATGACGAAATGTAACGTCAGGAAATAATTGTATATCTGGGACATTTTGAAATACTTATTGAAATTGGCCTATGCAGAATGCGATGTCATGCATTCTTCATATGCCAATAAACTCGATAATTATTGCAAGATGTATCCAGGCCAAAAGGGGAGGAATGAACGAGTAGGCTATATAAAGTGGTGGACTCCCTACCAGTAGAAGAGAGATATTTAGAAGTAGAGTAGAGATAGAGATAAAGAGTAGTTGTTACACCAGACAAAATGTTGTCACAGATTTCAAATGATAGATTAAAGTTAGTTAAGTGAAATCTTGTTTTATTAATATTCCATCCTGCTACCAACACCGGATAACTAGGAGAGTTATCATATGATTGCAAACTGCACAACTTGAAGCTCGGGATAATCTATTACATATCAAACACGCACGGAAAATTGATTTTGACAAAAATATAACTAAACTTATGTCGGGATTAAACTATGAACGTTGTTTCATCTATTTAGACGATTTAATTGTGTTTGGAAACAATTTATTACAACATAATCAAAATTTGGTGAAAGTATTACAGCGTTTACGTAAAGTAAATTTAAAATTAAATCCACACAAATGTAATTTTCTAAGAAAAGAGTTGTTATATTTGGGACACATGATATGCGAACACGGCGTTTTACCAGATCCAGAAAAGACCAAAACATTAGAAAATTTTCCAATTCCAACAGATGGAAAATCAGTGAAGCGTTTTGTAGCTTTTGCAAACTATTATCGTAGGTTTATCCCAAATTTTTCTAAAATTGCACATCCGTTAAATCAGCTCACTAGGAAAAACAGCGTTTTTCTTTGGACGCCCGAATGTCAAGAAGCGTTCGATACTTTAAAAAAGGCATTAGGAAAGCAGCCTATTCTAGAATATCCAAATCTGTCAACCGAAAACGAATTTATTTTGAAAACAGACGCATCGGGAAAAGCCTTGGGTGCTGTCTTATGCAATAGGAACGACAAACCAGTTGCCTACGCAAGTAGAGCATTAAATAAGGCACAAATAAATTATTGCACAACCGAAAAAGAGTTATTAGCGGTAGTCTGGGCAGTCAAACATTTTAGACCGTATTTGTTTGGAAGAAAATTTACAATACAGACAGACCACCGAGCTTTAGTGTACTTATTTGGAATGACAAATCCCAGTAGTAGACTAACAAAGTTCCGAATAATATTGGAAGAATACGATTTTACTGTAAAATATATTAAAGGTAAAGAGAATGTGACGGCGGACGCGTTGTCACGCATCGAATTATCTATTAATGATTTACGGGAAATGAGTAATCAAGTCGAAGGTACTATAAAGGTAATAACAAGGGCACGTGCAAAACAAGAGGCACAAAAGCTTCAGAAGCAAGCAAAAAGCCGAAATGAAAACTTGAAACCTCAAGACAGAATTGATCGTCCTGTCGTGGTGGAAGTTTTGAAACAGCCGAAAGATGCGGTAGAACTGCAAATTCTAAATCCCAAGAAGTTTGATTCATTCGTGAAGCAACAAAACGGAAGTACTTGCAGTAAACAGGTGTTGTATGATGCGGAAAATAATGTTATTTTTATGAAAGAGGTTCCTAAATCAATGTATAAGCTTCGGCTATCGTTGAAAGCCTTGCAAAAATTGTGCAGTCAGCATGAACTGCCTAACTTAATGATTTTTAAGCAGAAAAATGAAGAATGGCCATTCGTCTTAAACATGCTACAACAAATCGCATCGGAAATAGAAGATTTTAATATAAATATAAGCATTGTAAATCAAGCAGAGACAATTACTGACAAGGAGACACAGCAACTAATATTAAACGATTTTCATATGTTACCTACAGGGGGACATGCAGGTGTAAGTCGTATGTATAATAATATAAGAAGATATTATTATTGGCCAGGAATACACGTACAGGTGAAAAATTTTGTTAAAAAATGTGGAGATTGTCAGCGGTATAAACATTCACGACCTCAAACAGAACCATTAGAAATAACAACAACAGCCACATCGGCATTCGAAAAAATTTTTTTAGATTTGGTAGGTCCTTTAGAGGAAGATCAAGAAGGAAATCGGTATATTCTTACGTTGCAGTGTGACTTATCAAAATATATAGAAGCATACCCGATAGTAAACAAGGAAGCAGTTACAGTGGCACGCGCATTGGTAGAAAATTTTGTGCTTCGGTACGGGATACCCTCTGAGATTGTAACCGATCAAGGGAAAGAATTTATGGCAAAAGTATTTAAGGAAACGTGTAGGGTTCTTGAAATCAAGAAAATTTGTTCCACCGCTTACCATCATGAGACATTAGGCTCACTCGAAAATTCTCATAAACATTTAGGGGCGTATTTACGAATTCAGATACCAAAAAATGAAAACTCGTGGAGTCATTGGCTACCGTTTTGGTGTTTTGCGTACAACACATCTGTTCATTCGTCTACTAAATATACGCCGTTCGAATTAGTTTTTGGAAAAAGAGCTCGCCTGATTTCTTCCGTAACACACGATACAGTTGATCCTTTATATTCATTTAACAATTATCCTCAAGAATTAAAATTTAGATTGCAAACTGCACAACTTGAAGCTCGGGATAATCTATTACATATCAAACACGCACGGAAAATTGATTTTGACAAAAATATAACTAAACTTAGAAAATTTAAAGTAGGAGATATGGTTCTTTTGAAAAATGAGTTAGGAAATAAAATGGACAGTTTGTTCAATGGACCATATAAAATAACGCGAAATGTACCACCAAACGTAGAATTAGAAATAAAAGGAAACAAAAAATTGGTACATGCAAATAGGATTAAGTTATACCACATGTAAAAGAGGAATAATAATGTATTTAATAATTTTTTTTTTTTTTTGGGGTTATAACTAGATAGAAATGTTAATTAAGAGTAGAGATTTAGGTAGAAAATTCTCGTACTTTGTCTGAGTAACAAACAGTGGAGCAGGTACAAAAGTGTCGTATAGTAAAACGAAAATGTCGGGACAGTGAATAAAAGACGACTATGTGCAAGTATTTAAGTGAACGAAGAAAGGACTCAGTGCTGGAAGACGACAAAGATAAAATGTGGATAATTATTGTTTATTGTTTTTTTTTTTCTCTTTTTAAAAGTTGATGTACGCTTTAATTATGAAAAGAAAAAAAAAAAAAAAAAAAAAAACAACGTTTAAGGAAACATTGTTTTTTTTTCCAGCTGGAGGGGGAGTGTAAGGGTGACACAAAGCCACCCTGTAAATTATTGTAATTATTTATTGTATTTATAGTTATTGATATTGGGTAATATAAATTGTAGTATGAATGACGAAATGTAACGTCAGGAAATAATTGTATATCTGGGACATTTTGAAATACTTATTGAAATTGGCCTATGCAGAATGCGATGTCATGCATTCTTCATATGCCAATAAACTCGATAATTATTGCAAGATGTATCCAGGCCAAAAGGGGAGGAATGAACGAGTAGGCTATATAAAGTGGTGGACTCCCTACCAGTAGAAGAGAGATATTTAGAAGTAGAGTAGAGATAGAGATAAAGAGTAGTTGTTACACCAGACAAAATGTTGTCACAGATTTCAAATGATAGATTAAAGTTAGTTAAGTGAAATCTTGTTTTATTAATATTCCATCCTGCTACCAACACCGGATAACTAGGAGAGTTATCATATATCACATGTTCAAATGCTTTTTCAAAAAAGACCTTTTTCAATGTAAATATTAAAAGCCTAAATTTAATTATAAGCATTATTATAACGTTGTAAATCGTTTCGGTTTATACAGTTTGTTTAAAGATAAGTGAGTTCTATGAGTCTGATTCTTAAAGTACTTTATGATAGAATAGAAAAAGAGTTGTTAAACAAGCAGCAAGTGACGGTCTGGATGGCCGCTGTGGAGTAAACGCACAAGAAAAACCGAAATTCAAATTTTCATTGCTTTCTTATGCGTGCTGCAGCAAAAATTGAAATTTTTTTACTTATAAATGTTTTTTTATTATTTAAACAATTTGATTATTAAATAAAGTGTATTCAGAATTCAGTCTCGTATTAACGATGGTTTTTTTGTCTCAAAAATAAGTAAGTCAAAATAATATTGCTTACTAATATTTGTTTTAAACCAAAATGGAAAACGAAGCTGAAAAATAAAAAAAGCACGCATTGCAAAATTTATGGCAGAGTAGGTATGTAATCTGTTGCGGTGAATTTGTCGTAAACGATCTAAAAAGTTAACTACAGGGTTGTAACATAAAAATCACTTATCTTTGAACAAACTGTCCACTTGATTAATGTACACTAAAAACTATTTGAAACTGTATCATAGAGTATTCTCAAGAGATTTATTTATATTTTAAATTTTAGATACACTGCATAACATTATTTAAAAATCATGCAACCATTAGAGAAAAAAATATAAATCAATCTTCAATCAGACAACAAACAACCTTCCAGCATTTAAATCTTGTTCTAATGGATTAAATCTATGAAAAATTTACATATAAAAGTTAAACAATAAACGGTATATATCAATTTGGATTAGTTAGATTAGATTTATTTTTGACTATAGAATTTAAAAAGATGAATAATAATTATGAATAAGCGTTGATTCCTTGTTTTGATTAGATAAAGGTGAGAACAAACTTGGCAGCTTGTTTTACTAAAAAGTAATAGGTGCTCCAAGTCCACTTTTAAAAATTTAGCAACTTTTACCTATTGAAAAGCATTATATAGTATATTTTATGATGAATAAGTAAACAGTTTCAAAACTTTTAGCTTCTGATATTTTAAACTTAATCTCGTAAGTGAACTAACAACTTAGTTGGCAATTCCCTTGAAGCATTCAAACCGTCAAAGATATTTTCTTATAGTCTTAATGGCAACTAGATAAAGGATTATAGTTTTATCTCTTTTTACATATTGTTTTCAACTGGTCTACTGGTAAAAAATGAAAACAATATTTTTTTGTTTACCTGTAACAGTTAGGATGGCAGGTTCACTTCTTTTCCTTTCTTGTGTCAGAATATGTAGAGTCAAACAAGAATATTTAGACAATCCATCTTCGGCTCTGGCTGATCTTATGTGAAGCTGTCCAGTTCCGTACGCTACTATAATCCGGCCACCTGTAACACAAGAAAAAATCCTAAGAATGAATAACGGGACCCTAGACGCACGTTTTGGTATGATGATTAAATAAAGACAATGTTTAAGATTTCATCTTTGACTTGCATTTATATTCTCCTTTTCGACAATATTCTCACGAAAACTTAGTTATATTGTGTTGGCACTAGGGAGAGAAAGTCCTGGATCCGACTTCGGAGAAAGAAACTTAAATTGAATACGAAGTCGTGGCGGTCTCGGCGTTATGTAATAAAACAAAAAGGATCGGATGGGATGTGCTAAAATGACTTAAATTTCTCAGCGGGATACTGTAACTTACATTTTTGCTCAATAATGAAGTTCTCGCTGTATAAGACTCTGTTTTCCCCTGTTTATCCGCTGACACGCACCATTTGCACAGCGATTATTCAACTGGGCGATTTTATATAGCCGCTGACATTTCCATTATTCAAAACACTTTGAGATATCAAACCCTAAAACTACCACTTTACACTTGCCACATTGCAGCGGCGAGATGTTTTTTTAATTAAAACCAAAGATCATAAAGTATATGAGCTTAAGTTTTCTAACTTTACAAGAATATTTTAATTTATCACTAGGGTCTTAGGTGACATATTGTCTTAGTTTTAAAGACAGCCGCTTATGCTAATTCTACTGAACTTAATTTTTAAACGACAAGCCGCTTTTAACGGTACATATATTACTTCTCAATTATTAAGATACGTATTATTGTTTTATCACACCCAAAAGACTATATTAGTTTGTCATATAATCATAATTAAAACATAATTTTCAACTACAGCAAACAACTCAAGTCGAAAACATTTTTGTCTAAATTATCAAGAGATGTTAACGTTAACTAATAATTTTTATTAAAATGTAAAAAAAATCGCAACAACGATAAAGACTTTGAGAATATAAATTCAGTCAAAGTACATATTTTCTTTTAAGTGAATCAGAATATTTTGATAAAATGTTATTTGTGCCATAATTCCCAGAGTAAAGTTAAAGTTTAGTGTCTTTTGTATAAAATTATCAATGAGCTTATTGATTGCTGATATCTTTAATATGAAAAATAATTACTGACGCCTAAGGCAAGTTATAGTTGATCAAAGAATATTTTTGGTTATAGTTAGTGTTTTTTGGTTCTGATTAAATCTTAAGATTGAGATCTTAGGTTTATTATAGATTTTTGACGTTTCACCAATTTATTAACATAGCACTTAATTGTTGGCTTTATCAAAAATTTAAAAAATATATAACAGACAAACAATAGCTGAATTACAACCTTTAAATCATACTTAAAGTTAGACAAAATTTATTAATTTTACACATCTTTTAACAAAATAAAAATAAAATATCTCCAGTTTTCTTTATATTATCATGTTAAAATTGCATCATTTTATTGACAAAAGTTAACGATGTCAATGTTTCATTGGCGTAAATTACAATTTTATATAAAAAAAACAGTTATATTATTTAAAAACTAGTTTTAGTATTTATTTGGATGCGCTACTAAATCACTAGCCGATTTACCATCAAAAATCTAGTTTTCTTGTTTTTGGAAAAATTATAAAAAGTTTTTTACCATTTCTGTGCATAGAAAGACCAGCTATTTTAAAAAATTTTAAATAAAAATCCTTATCCTTAAATTGACACTGACTATTAATAAAATAACACCAATCTAATTTTTAAAATTTAATTATTGTTTATTATGATTTTGTTAAAAGATTTAATTGTGTAAAATTTGTAAAAATTGTGCAATTCTAAGTATAATCTAAATAATAATCTAACAAAATAATTTAAAGTGTAATTGTTCTGTCGTTTGTATGTTATTATTTTTCTTTTGGTTTCCTGATGAAACGAGGTATTAAATTCTATGTTGATAAGTTGGTAAAACGTTAAGAGACAGCATAATCTATAGTCTGTTCAGATTCAAGGAAGAGTATTTTGGTCATTTGAATGTTGAATAGTTTTTAAACTATTAAAAATTGATTTAAAATGAAATATACGTTTTTTTCTGCGGCCTGCCCTGTCCGAAAAATCGTCAATCATCTCCTACTTCATAGATGTGATCACGTGAAGCCTGCATGCATTTGTTTTCATGCACTCTTTCTTGAAATTGAATAGAGTATAGTCGTATTTTAGAGTCGTGAGGATTAAAATTGTTTCATCTTATGCTTTGTGAGTCTCTACCCAGAAAACCGTTTAAAAAAAAATTATTCAGACAAATTATTATAGCACTGTACTAGTTTTGGTCTTGTTAGCTGTCGTCAGTTAGACATAATAGAGTTTTTATGTGTCTTAAAGAAATTTATTTAAACCAATTTCGGTTTAATTGAAATGTTTTTGAATTTCTTATTTTGCCTTTATATTACGTATTTAATAAGCTCGACTTATCTTCAATAAAATTTTATCATTTCAGTAAAAATATAAATAATTGTAAAAAATTTATTTTTTTGAAAACGCGGCTTTCCAAAAGTCGACTTTTGCAAACTTGGCTACTGAAAGTGATTTAGCGGAATCCAATCGGCTTAAGCTAAATTTTTGTATGCATTTATATTTATTTTTTTATTAATACTTTTTCATTGATTAAATGAACAAGTTTCAGACTAGCTGGCAAAATTTTAAATTTTTTATTACGTACTGCGTTTATGTACTAAATTCATATATCAATCTATTATTGCATTATTGCACATTTTCTAAAATTTTTAAAAGATATTGTTTGAACTGTACGTCTAATGTGGTTAAAGATAATTCTCTTAGAACCGGAGCTAATGACCGACGTGGGTTTGAGTCCCAACCAAGACGAATTTTTTTTCAAGATGACTCTTGTCTAGCCGACAGTGCTAATAAATGTAAAGAGCGGAACAAACGACCATAAATAACGCAATGCAATAAACCTGTTGTTTTAATCTGTAATCTGTAACTTTAACTTTTTCAAAGTTAAAGCAGAAGGCTGTATATGTATAAAACAGTGTTTTCTTACATTTTCAAATATGTTTACAAGATCAGAATGATCAGCGATTGTTTAAACATATTAAAATTTATTGAATTAAGTTGTACAGTGATTAGAAAGTAATAAAGTCAGGTTAACTTGAACAACTTATTATTTTACACTTCTTTGCCGTTAATTGAGTAAGCAAACAGAACAATAAGAATAAAATGCCCACAACAGGCATTACAAACCTACTTGACAAATGTTTTTAAAATTTGTTACAAAAATAATAACTATTTATCTGTAAAGTGTGAACGTACTATCAAATAAAATTTACATTTGCTAATTTAATATCTGAGCGTACTAAATCCTCTTTTTATACAGAAAACTTTTATACATACATAACATACTCGTTCTTGCTGTACGGTAAAAATATTGTTTAAGTATTTTATCTTAGGTGGCAGGCAAAAGCTAAAATGTGAAAGTTTAATAGTTTTTCGAATAGAGAGTAGAGGGTAATTGTGTCTAAAAATTTAAAATGTTTCTTAAAATTTAAAATATGTTTCTAAATATATTTAAGTAGTATTTAAAGGGATAGTACTTCCAATAGTATTTTTGGTAGTAGAATATTATATTAATGCAATTACATTGAAAACTATTATTAAAATAATGGGTAGATTTTTTGCTGGTTTTTTATAACGTTTTCATTCTTTTAAACTCTTATAATTTCATATAGAATAAATGTATCAGCATTTGTACAACTTTTTGCGTTTAAAGAAATACATTTTCTAATACTATTCCAGCAGCTAAGGGTTAATATAATTTGCGCTAAATTTTACAAGACTGTTTAGAAGCTATAGGTAAAGCTTGAAATATTAGCAATTTTTAATTAAAATTAAATTTTTGATTCATTCTTAGAATGAAATAATATAATATGAATAATAACAAGAATTTACAAATATTTTTATTTTAAACGTGAGATTTAAACGCGAGATTAAAACAGACATTGAGGTTAAAGAAAACGCACAGGACAACCCTTTGTAGGCAGTTGTTATCCGGATAAGAAGACAAGGAAGTTATTTTGTGAATACTAATTCTTCCATAGAGACTAAAATTTTTGTTTAGGTCTTATTTTGAAACGTGATGATATTTTACGGGCGTCGAATAGCAAAATTGCTGACCCGCGTAGAATTTGGCAACGGGTCATAAAGGTCCTGACATTCCAGCGGAATAAAAATGATAGTGAGGCTATTGTGCGAGGAATATAATCAATTTATAAATCGCGTTTTTCAAGCCAAATCAGGCAAGCATTGTGCTTGAGTCACCAGTCTTAACTCTATTCTTCTCATTTATCATTCCAACCTTTATCAGACCGTATTTAACAATTAAAATCAATGCAGGATTGTGTTTCGCGGGTTCCATTAGTAATTACAATTCGTCTAAGTGCATGAAAAGATTACTTCAGTATTTAAATTGTAAAGGGTTGTTACTCAGGAAATAGATTCTACCCACTTTGGTTTCACTAAAGAATTGCAAATGTTCTTCATGAAACATTGAGTAGAACATTATGTTTTAAAGATTTTTCTTTTGGCTCGTTCCAATGAACAGTATTAATACATCCTTTGCTGAAGCTTGCTTTTTCATGAAATAAATCCACTTTAAACTGACATTACTCGATACTGGGAATATAAACCCCAAACATCAAAACTAAAGCAGGCATTGGTAGATTTGCACTTATTGGATTTTTGTCTGTACTCTGAATGCCACACACAAAAATGATAAATGGAACAAAACAGGCATGCAATACATGCAAAACTTTCTGGTTAACTGCAATCAATACGTATTTTTCTAGTTATTTCACAGAAACCAACGATAACTTTTTTTAATTTTTTACGGTCACAAATCAACTATTGAAACATATGATAAATGAAATAATGTTTGCAATGCCTGATTATCTATTTATATCAATTTTGATGAATTTTAAGCTAAATAATTATTGTGTAAATTAACTATTGATGTAATAATTGGTTACATTTATGAAATTGTCTCTAAATTTGGTAGATACACACTACCAAATGTACCTCTAGCAAAGTATTCATGATCAGCTTCTCACCTACTAATTAATTAACAGCATTAACACATTGTAATACAGGTAATTACATTAAAATGAAAGTTTACGGTACATCAAAGACATAGATTTCTATATTGTGGTGTCACATTTCAATGTGATTTGACTATAAACCCCAAAAACGCCTATAATTGCAATATAATTAATTAGCTGAGATAAAAACATTTAATTGTAAATTTATCTTTAAAAATTTTGATTTTGAAATGTTTTATTTATTTGCTTTTATATCAAAAATTTCCAATAACCAGTATTTACAAATAATTTCCAGTATTGAACAAAAAAACTTAAATTCAAATAATTATTTTAATTTATTTATAAAAGAAAAGATAGACCTACATAGATAATAATCAAATACTTAAAAAAAATGCTGAAAAAAAAAGCAAAAAATCAAAAAATTAAAAAGTCTAAAAAGAGAAAATAGACAATAACAAACGAAACTTAAAACGAGGCGTCAACGTACACTTGCCAGTAAATTATAATTCACTAGGGCATTTTATAAGCAACTGTTTTTACTAAAAATTCCACTTGCATGGCACAACTGTGTTTGGTTGATTGCAAATTTAAATTTTTCTTAGCTTTTGACAGCTGCCAATCATCGGATTAAGCAATAAAATCTTTATCCTACCCTTCTCTCATTATCATCAAGATTTGATCATTTTACCTGATTCTACGAGAAGGAGCTAAAGGTTCGAAAATACATTTCTGCATTTCCAATCTGCACTTAAATGCTGTTCCAATTTAGGTATAATAAATTGTATTATACAAACACTACAATTATTATTTTCAAGCAATTTTGCTTAATTCAAACCAATTTAACAATTAAATTAAAAAAAAACCACAAAGTGTGTTTAAAACTAAATAGAATATGTAAGTTTGTTCTTTAAAGAATCAAGCTAAGTCACTATCTCCACACTCATTTGCGCTCATATTATATGAATTATTATAAAAAATAATTATAATTTGTTTAATAATATGTTTAATAAGTTTTAATATTTTTTTAAATTTTTTTTGTTAAAATAAGATAACGTTAACAAATGTCAATATTTAATTCTCTATTTACTTGAAAATTAATAACTAGAAGTTTTGAATGAGTAAATCGATTTTAATGCCTTCTTCTCCAATTAAATGCTGATGCCTTCCATGACTGTGGTCTCATCAGGATCTTTAAGATATTTTCTTAAATGCTTTTTTTGACCTATATTTTCGACACTCACAATTAAATATAAAAATTTGTGAAAAATATAAAAAGTTGCTTCTAATATATTTAAATAGTAGTTTATTTATTTAATTAATTTAAACAAATTAAACAAAAAGCAATTTGAATTAATTAAACAAATAAAATAATAATAAAATAAATTGAAGACGGGTTTGCCCAAATTCTTAATTTGTTTAATGGTTTGTGACTTTTGATACCGATTTTGTTTATGATAGTGTTTTAAACAATCTTACAAATTTTGAGCTAAAAAAAAATTTTAAATAAAAAATGTATTAAAAATTATTATTAAAAAATTTAAAACTTTATTTAAAATTTTTGCGGAAACACCATTATTATGTGCATATCATATTGTTAAAATATTTCTAGCAAATCTATTATTTAAGATTTTTTGGGGTAAAGTTGTTAATTGGCTCGGTTCCATGTTACTCGTACAGATAACTAACTAAATATTAAATAAAAGTTAATTAGGTGAAAGAATTGCATTGTAAAAAACCCATGGTATGAAAGACAGACCCAGAAAGACAAAGAACAAAATAAAATATTAGAAACTCATTTCAACTAAAAATAAAACTTCAATCTTTTTTGATTACATAGACAAAAATAAATAAAAACATTATATAAAATTTTTGTTATTTAAATATTAACAGTTAGTTCTTAATCACTTATTTTTAAAAGTTGTGTCAGTTTAAAAAAAAAATTGATTTAATTTATGAGTAAATATGTATTTATAAAAACCAACAAAGAACGCATTTTTTTGAGCCTTTTATCAAAATATTCAATTTTACAATGTTTTAAGAATTTTTTCAAATGACTGGTTAAGAAAAAGAAATTAAGATTTACTCCAAATTTTTTAAATTATCAAAAATAATTAAAAAAATATATTTTTTATTGCTTGTTTTTTTTAAGTTGCTTCAAATTTTTTAGTTTCCCAGATATCTTTTTGAGCTACTTTTGAACATAAATTTTCACACACTGTTTTTTTAATTTGACATGCTAAAGAATATAATAAAAACACAAGAAACAAAAAAAATATTAATGAATATTTGTTACAAGTGTAATTGTAGAGTAACTGTCAAGAAATCATAATTTTTTAAATTTATTTATTTTTGAAAAATAAACAATTTAATAAAATTTTTATAATTGTTGATAAAATTTTTATAATCTTTAAACACAAGAATAGTCAATTATGAGTTATATTTAAACTATTTTCATGTCAATTTATTGACGTTAAGCACGTCAAATAAGTATTGTAAATATCGTGGAAGCTAAAAAGTTTTGATTATCAAATATTAAAATTTTGACTAAAGATTTTCTGAATCTTTTTTTTTTGTAGTAAAAAATAAATAATAAAAAAATCAAGTTAAAAAAAAATAAAATACTATTTTGACGATTTTAGAAATTTCAAAAAATATGAGATGATTATTAAAAACTTTTTTTTTGACTTGTCGTTTAGAGAGAGTTTATAAAACTTCAATTAACACTGTTTTCAAAAACAACTGATTAAGTATAGTAAATATTATTCAAATAACAATAATCTTATATATTTATTTCTCATATATATATTTTATTGGAATCAAAAATTTATTTTTTATTTTTAGATAAAGCTGCTATTTAATTTTATTATTTTTTTATTTTTTTATTGTTTCCTAGTTGAAATCGTTAAAGATTATCTGTTAAAATAATAAAGAGACAAAAACTTAGATAAAAAAAAACAGCTAAAATGTTGATGTCCAGATACAATAAAGTATATAAATAAATAATAATTAAAAAAGTGCCAAAAATACCTGAAAATACGTAACACTACGTAACACGAAAAATATTTGCACAATTCAAATGTAAAAATAAAAAAAAATAATGTTTCAAGAATAAAAAAAAGACAGAATGTGTAGAGAGGAAAAAGAGAAAGTAGAAAATTATGTCAAAAAAGTTAGAGTAAACAAAATAAAAACAGCAAAATAATAGAATAAAATAGATAAGATTAGAGTAGATAAAAATAATGAGATAAACAAGACAAAAAAAACAGAACGAAACAAGAAAAGAAGAGAAATATAGTGGTTAGGTTTAGACGCAAAAAAATCATTATTAGAAGAAGAAGAAATTTTTTGTTTGGATTCAAAATAGAGATAATAGAACGTAAACATCTATAAAAAAATTAGAACAAATAAATTAGAAAATAAACAAAACATTAGAAAAATATAACGTGAAAAATATGAACCACTAAGAAAAAAAGAATTATATCGTTGTTGACCATTTGTGAAAAAATCAGAACTGCAATTGTTGTTTTCTGCTAGAATAATTGTGGATTTGAACAATCTTTAAAACTAAAGCTCATTTCTTTTTTATTTTTAGACAATCTTTTATAGCTGTTATAAACATAATTCTTTTTAATTTGTTTTTGTTTGTTTGTTGTGATGGTTTGAAAATTGCAAACGCGATTAAAAATAGATTGAAAAAATGTGCTTCACCAATAGACTGAAAGTATTTTAAATTAAAAGCAAATACAAACAGCCTATTTGGAACACAAACTGACGAATTAAATAACTAAATAAAATTCAATTTATTTGTTTCTCTATGTCTAAACAGCTTCATTTAAGCGCAACACATCTATTTACCCTTGGGTTAAACGTCCCGTATCGATAAACACAATGACCAACCTTTGGCATGTCTCATTCAACCCTATCAAGAATCATTAATTAGTTAATTGCATACTCACCCATGTTTGACCCTGGCAAAAGAATTGATTCGTCTCGAGACCAGGAAGTCACACTGACATACTCTTTGACAAATGCTGGGATTACGCAGCCCAGTACGGCGGTGTTTCCCACAGAGACGTGAGTGTGGTAAACCTGAACTTCATAATGTTGGTTGACAACTGAAAGTAAACAATAATTTTTAGATACAATATCTTTAGTATCTATAGAGAAAAAAATATATGTTACTTTTATGGTGTTTTAACTAAGATAAAATATATTTCAAACAAATTGTTATTAGACTAAGATAAATTAATTTAAAAAACATTTAACAGTGCTTCTAATCTTAATAGACAACTGCTCAACAGTTTCAAATCGTTTCTAATAATACAATGTTTTATACTACCATCTATGTTCACTTTTCAGCTTTGAGACGTTCTAAAACATTTATTTTGGTACATAATTACTTATTACTTTTTTATTGTTATAATTTTTTCTAACATATATATTTTTAATGCCCAATCAACTCAAAATATTAAAAAAACCTTGAAAAGTATCTAAAAAATGTTAAGTAATTAATAAATCATTTTATAGATAATTTTTTAAAAATGTTTACATTAGATTATAAAGTTTAAAAGCATTTGTTTTTTTGAAGTGTACTTTCTGTACTTTCTCATGCCATTTGTTTCAGTATGTCAATTTTACTTTGTACAATGTGTTTTAAAAATTTTTTTTTGACGTTTAAAAAATTAATTTGACCTGATTTTCCTCAAGTAAAAGGTGTCTGACATTATTTGACGACATTTAAAGCTTTTTATCATGGATTTTACAGTATTTAAATGTCAGCATTTCCACGTCTTGTCATTAAGAATCCGTTCTGCTGTAGTTTAGTTATCTAGCTTTTTAAATTAGCAGCAATTGTGTTTATACGTTTCATACAGAACTTATTCTCAATTGTTTTTGTAAACAAAATTAACAACAAAAAACTGTGTTAATTAATGTACACGTTAAGCTTTAGAGAACTTTCTAAATATTTTTATTATTGTACAGCTAACGCTGTGAGTCTCCACCCTCCTGTACGTTTTAGCTCATTTATAATTGCCTGTTGTCACTGTTTTGAGATGATTCATGATTCGTTTTCGTTTTCTAATTAACTCAACTCTTGTTCTAAATCTATAGCGTTTCTCTCACGGATGCTCTAATGAGATTTCCGCTTTGTCGCTATTGCTTAGCATCACCGAAATGTGGAAACAGTTTTTTAGTTATTACCATAATATAATGCACATGATATTATTCTGTTTTTAGAGCAAATACGTCTTACAAATAAAAAAAAATATTAAATTTTTTGTAAAAATATTTTGTTGAAAGCTGTTTTAGAATCATGCAATAAATAATTGTTGAAAAATCGAAACCAAAAAGCTCCAATAAGTGACATTTTTATTGTTCAGAAATAATTAAATGTCAAATGTTATTTATTTAATTGAAATAATACGTGATTGCGGACAGCATTGATAGCCGTTATAGGATAATTGATCTATTTTCACGCTCTGGCGTGCGAAATGGCACTCTTTCCACACGCAGCAGTACATTAAATAGTTATTAGAGGGCGCGGAATATGAAGAGAGTTTTTGAGTCTAATAAAATATAGGAAATTAATTACTGTAATACAATTTTGCAGTAAAACTTATTATTAGTATCCTTGTGCTGTAAATTACTGAAAAGTTTACTTACACGACAAATATAGTTTCTGAATTTTGAAACAAAAGTCTCAAAAAATGTTTAGTACTTGCTTTGTTTCTCATCTGTCAAAACTGCATCAAGAGATATCACATCATTGTGTATTCATCCCGTAATTGAAATCATTTGTTTGGTTTACCGTTAGTTTGTTTTACAGTAATCTATAAAAACATTAACAGTTTACGACGGTTCTACTCAAGTACTAATAGCCACCCAATGTTTAGGTATATATGTCGAGATATTTTCATTAAGATAGACTTCTAATTATTTTTACAAACTGCAATAAAATTTTGTGAGAATTAGAAAATGAAAATTGCTGATTAAAACCATAATTGCCTAATATCGAAAGCTGAGCAGCATCTTAAAAATTTTGAATAAACAATTAAATATTGTTTAATCAAAGACATGCATAATATTCCCAATACCTTCTCTAATTTGAAAACTTGTTTTATGGGTATGTCCCGGTATAATAAAGGTATCTTCGTTTAGATTATATTAATGATACTGTCAAAGAAAAAAAATATATCAAAAATTCCTAGCAAATTAGTAAACTGCAAAGTTTGACCAACTTACAAAACGTTTATTTTATAATAGCTTATAGCCGTAAAACACATTTTTATCAATCAGTTACCGCTGCTGGCGTTTCTTGTGTAACATCTTCTATTTTTTTTTTTGAGTAAATCATTTCACATCAGATATTTTATAAAAAAGTTTACAACTCTGTGGCTCCACACACATGTACAGAAGAAGTTGAAAAATCCTACAGAAGCTTAAATGTTGTCACTTCAAATTTTACCAATTGTAAATAGTCATACATCATACATATATGTTAGAAATTAATTATTTAACCTTCTTTATAATTATTCTTAAAAACAAAGCATTTTTTGTTAACTTGAATTAATCAATTTTTAAATCTCCTGTGTAATCTGAAGATTCCAATACTTCCTGGTTCCCCGTCTCGCATAGAATCAACACAATGATTGAGATTTTGGCTCCTCATTTCATACTGAGTCGCAACATTACTATAAAACAAAGCCAAAATAAAATCAAAAAACAGAAGAGAGTCAGTTGCCAATTAGTTCAAATTCAAATTTAGTCACTTTATTTTATAAGCGATCACACTCTTATTTAACCAATTATTTATGCTATAACAAGTCAAGTCACTAATAGAAAACAAAACATAAATTATATATTGCTTAAGAAATTATTATTCTAAAGAAATTATTGTTGAACTATGTGTTGTAATCTTTGATTTACTACAAACACGTTTCTACCTTATCCTGCACTTTTAAGCAAGGTGCATCTGCTTGCGTAAAGACTTTTTTATTTTAGTACACCGGCTTATAGCTGCTATTTTAGCTTATTTTGCTTTTTTATGAAGGGAAATGTTCACCGAAATGTCATGGTAAAGAAAGTCACCGTGATAATGAGCTCACAAAATAGCTTCTACTTATAAAAATTTAAATAATATTGTTTTAATCAAAATATTTTAAAAATTTTAAACTAATTTAGAAAAAGTTATTCAGTTAGATATATATCATTGTCTAATTTGAACAGCTAAACGTTATTACTTTTGGATGATGTACAATTTAGCTCATACCCTGCTGGATAAATAGTAACGCAGTTTGAATCCAGAACATGTAATTTACCGGACCAAAGCGTTGCCAGCTGAGCACTGATTGAGCTATTGATCTGGCAAATCGTATATTTTGATGAGTTATTCATTCGCAGTTGCGCCCATCTATACATATTTATATTCATAAACAGCATTTGTTTATCGTTTTTAGTAGGCGAGAATATGGAAGCCTTAAGAATATTCCTTTAACCCCAAAAAGGTTTTATTTGCAAAATATTATTTGAAGCCAAATCCTCCCGTTTTCACACTATAATATAAAACAATGAATACCCGTTTCAACATCTACGTGTGCGTCAGCATGCATAAAATATTGAGTTACGAGTGTTTATAGCCGTTGCGACGTGAGACGTCCTTTTCTAAGCAATTGCCTTCTCTACATAACATTCTGTTTATAATTTAACAAATTTCTCAAAAAACCCTTAGGAACTTATTAAATTCTTCCCTTAAGCTTTTATATATTGTTGAAAAAAATATTTTATATAAATTCCAGGTTTTTCCATCTTGTACGCATCGCAATCAATGCTACCTGAAATTTTATTTTTATTTACGCACTGAAGACAATTAAAAAAGTTTTTACTAAAATCATTTTTTTATGCAATGCATGATTCATGACAATGTAAAAATCCATTTTAAAGCATCTATCTATTATTATAAATTTGGGTTTCAATTTTTAAATATGGCTTAAACTTATTATCCATAACTTTCTTTCAGAATTTCAGTTTGGTACTGCAAACTTCTTTCAAATATATTTAAGAAAATATAATTACATATAGCGAGTACGCCAAAGGGCCGGCAACAGATCAATATTTCTCCCCAAAAAAAGTTTGGTAAAAAAGATGCTTAATTACCAGTTACGAATTTTTTGATAACTAAACTATTCCTCACTTTAAAAATTAGAATACCAGCCCTTATTTTTCTCGACGAATCCAAATTTTTGGGTAAAAAATATCAATGTTTGGTCGAAATTTGGTTTATCAAAAAATTCTGATAAAATACTGAGAAAGTGCTCAGTAAGTAATCTTAGAGTCCTTTCCTCTCATTTCTTTATCAGCATACCAAAAAAATCTTAAATTAAAAACATCAAAAATTACAATTATTTATTCATATTGAAAATTTTACAAAACAAAAAAAACTCTTGAAAAGCATCATTCGTCTCAAACTTATTCTCGGAAAAAGTTTAGATTGTCATCGAGGCATCAAAACCTTAACAAAAGAATAAGCTTAACGTTGATAAGAATTTGTGATTTAAATCTTAAGAAAGTTTTGGATAAAAATATTATTTGAACAAAAGATTGCTATTTTTTTCCCAAAAATTTAAATCCGCTGAGAAAAATCAGGGTTGTTATTTAAAATTACAAAGGCACCCTTGCCCGTGAAGAAGAAAAAAGGTAAAAAACAGCTTAGTTACCAAAAAATTTGTAACTTGTGACCAGGCAACTTTTGTAGCAAACTTTTTTTTTGAAAACTCTTTTTTGGGGAAATATTGACCTGTTGCTGGACTTTGACCCGCCCGGAATATGTTATTAATTCAAATTCAATTAAAGTTTGAAATTTAATTGCATTCAGATTGCGCCCACATTCATGTTGAAATTCAAAATAACTATCTTTCAATTTTATTTATGTTGCGACATAATACAAATTTCCACCATGGTATTGATATAAAATTAATTCACTTAATTTCAGTTGTGTTGCCACATAACAAATTTTTGTTTCTCTAATATTATGATTATTGATTTAAGTGATTAAATAGGAAAATGGCGTGCCATAGATTGACATAGGTTTTCTCACAAGCTACAACCACTCAACTATGGACACTTTTTAAAAAAGTAGTTACTCAATTAAAGTGTGAAAATGTTGGTTATACAGCTTGTCTAAAAATAAGAGAATTAATTTTATGTGATACGATTTTGTAGTTATCTTTTTAGGTCGTTTACGACAAATCCACCGCAGCAGATTCTTTACCTACCCTGTCATAAATTTTGCAACGCGTGTCGTTCTCAGAATACCAGGTCAGCATTAACTTATTTAAGTAGAAACCGAATTTCAACTTAAGAAAATCTGTACTTATTTGTATTTTTTTTTTGTTTACGTATGTGATATTTTACAAAATTAATAAAGTTGTCTTATTTGTGACAAAACTAAAAACAAAGTATTAAACTCGAGATACGTTTCACAAAATAAGAAAAATTTAAGAAACGGTTCTGTTTGCTTGTTTTTTTCCATAGCGGTCACCGAGATGGTCACTTGTGCTTGGTAAAGAACAAGTGACATCTCGGTAATCGCCATTATCATAAGTTGTGGTTAAACAGTATAAGCTTATTGTTTGTAAAATTCGCTTATTTTTAAACAAATTATAGTTTAGAAACAGTTTGGCTAATTTTAGTAGGTTTTGATCTTCATTGCTAAGCCAAAGGTAAGCTTAAAATATTTATTGTTAAGAGTTTTGTCTTTATTATAGTGCACACAAAACACGTAGTGTTTCTGATTTCACAGAGACGCTGAAATATTGACATAATATTAAGGAAAAGCTTAATTTTTACTCTAATAGCTGATGTGCAAAAAACAAAGTGTTGAATATCACAGTTAAAGGCGTTTTTGCAAGTGTGACATCACTTGTGGCTTGTGGCAGCTGTCACAATTATAACAAACTTAAATGTTGCCAAAACCAGTTCAATAATATGATCCATTATTAAACAACTCTGAGTCCGTTTATAGTGCAAGATTGATTATAAAACTGGAAAACTGGCCGTTACTTAACTTACTAAGAACTTACAGCAGCTACACATATCCAATATGTCTAAATGTGATTACAGGTTGACGGCAATTTTAATTCAGATTTGACAACACGTATTACAGTAGTAGTTGTATCATAACTTGATAACATTTTTCCACCAATCAATAGGTAGACTTGTTTTTAGTTAAAATAGCTTACAAAATTATTTTATTTTTCCAGTTAGATTTTTTTTAAATAAAGTTTGTTAAATTACTAATAGGTTTATTTTTGCTTATACCGGTTTAAAATAGATACACCTTCTTCCCTCTTCTTTCTTGTGTTCTCTTCCCTTGTCTTCATTTTTCTTTTCTCCCATACCTATTTCAGCCATTTTATCTCCCTTCCTATTCCTTTCAGTGTTTTTTTTCTTTCCGCTCTCTCTTTCTCTCTCATCTCACTGCATTTATTCCACATGTGCGCTATAGTCTCTCTTTTCTCATAACACATTTTACACAGTCTCTCTTCCTTTTTCGTCTGATACCTATTCTCTCTCTCTCTCCTCATTTCCGCACTTTGCCATAATCTTTCTTTCTTTCTTTCTCTCATTCATCTCTGTATATAAAATTTTTTAAATAAACATTATCTAGGAATTATCAAACAATAAATTAAACATGAGAAAAAATATTTTTATAAGAGAAAATAACAACTAGAATTAATAACAGATAGCTATTTATTGATACTCATAATATACCGTTTTCTAAAGTAACAGTTATTCAATATGTTCAAAACATTTTTTTGAAAAAAAAAAATCAATCAAATTACAAACCCTAGACGGGCTTTTTGAGCATTTTGTTTTAATATTAAACAACAGAAATTATTGAAGCTTAGAAAATGTACTGTTTTGATATTTATCATTTATTACAATCTCTTGACAAAAGTGATTGCTATTGTTCTTGCTATTGTGATGCACGTGTAAAACAAAGTGCTGATAATGGTTTTTCGTAAAAAAGTGCTATTTTTTGTTTTCATATTTTCTAAACGGTTAAATTATGGATGATTTTTACATCTACTCTATCATGAATTTTTTAGAAAAATTTAAAATGCAGCAGTTTATTGTATCAACTTATGAATTTTTATTAATGAAACTTTAAATAAAATTATAATATTTTAATTTTTAGAAATGCTTAATCCGCTAGATACATCAATTTGCCATTTGGAATAACATATTGACTAGAATGATTTATAAATGATTTATCTATATCTTAGTGGCAATATTAATAAAATTTGGCACAAAACAATAGGCAATATAAAAAATAATAGCAATTCTACATATGAAATTAGTTAACTGATTGCTGTGATTTGCTGTAAAATTTAATGTATTTGAGTCAGTGTAAATTTAAGGAAACACAATTTACATTTTCTCATGCCTCTTTTGTTGACTTATTTTTAAATCTCTCAATGACATCTCTTTTATTTTTTTTATACACAAAACCATACTTTAAAAAAATATTTTTTGTACAAGAAAAAACCACAGATAAAACAAACTAAAAATTTATAAATGCGATTTGTTTAAAAAGTTACGAAATGCTAATAAAATTTTATACGTATTTTAACTATTTTCTAGTGTGTTTCTTTTAAAGATTTAAAGGTTGGCAAATATAATATATGTTCTTCCTATTAAATTTTTCAAAAAGTGTAAAAAGAATCGCATGACGTGGATACAAAGCATTGTTTTTATAGCCACCCTCCTTGGTGGCATCCGATTCATTGTTTGTTGTTTAAATTTGCATCAAGCAAACAGAAGAGGAGTGAAGTGTTGTCGTCTGCCTAGAAAGTGGTGAGAATAAATGCGTGAATGCACACTTATAACGTTGAAAGAATCAAAAAGAATAAGAAGGAATCAGATATTACAGTTGATTCAAAAGGTCTTTCAATATATAATAACGTAGGAGATGAAACACGTTTTTTCACGCTTTTTGATTTCTCTAAAGAAAAGTCATTTATTATTTATTAAAATTCATTCATTTATATTCAGATATCTGATAAATTCACACCAATTGTATAATAATTGTCAGAAATGTATTTAGAAAAAATTTGATCGATGGTTTGGATTTGAAACGTTTAGAAGCGCCTGGTCATAGCTGGTATTATAATGCAATTTTTAGCTCATTTGTCATTAAATGGGCTTAAATGACAACAAAGCCAAATTTAAAATACAGCTACTGTAGAAAAAGCTTTGGAATTTTAACCTAATATCAGCAACGTGTGAACAATGATAATTAAAATGGAAACAATATTTCAAGTTGAATTGTATGCTCTCAAAAGTGAATGCAATTCGCACAAAAGCAAAAACTTAAAAATTATGATTACAGAAACACATAGCACTTGATAAACGAACCACCTATATTACATTTTCTAATTTTAATTGTTTTTGAAGTTATTGCTGTATAAATTTGGTTTATACGTCTAATGAACATCAGTGTATTGATAATCATAAAACACATGTTAATAAATAACTCTGTGGCTTTTGTGGCAAAGAAGATTCTGTAACAACCAATAAGAACAAATTGAATTTGGATACGGTACCAATATGGAAAGTCAAAAATAATGCAACAGCTAGAAGAAAAAAAAACTTTAAATATTTTCATATGATAACATTTTAGCTCAGGGCAAGTAACGTCAAGTTAGGTCGAGAAATGTACTGAAGCTCAAAAATAATGCAACAGCTAGACGAAAAAATTGTTTTCCTATCTATTTTTAGACCTGTGGTGTTCTGCTTTTTTACAATTACGTTTTAGTTCAAGTAGAACAAATCCGACTAACAAAAATTTAATAATGTGTTTCCCGGCCGTGGTGGTTAAAGTATTCCTGACTCTACTTTCTTGCAAAGACCGAATCAAGTGGTTAATGTTTTCTTGTGTGAACCCATATCTGAAATTGATTTAAAGCTCTTGGTGGCTGTGACTAACGCTAAAGTGTTCTGACGATGCTATCCCATATATGTTCTATTGGCAATAAGTCAGGAGACTTTGCAACTTGATCTAAAATTTCTACACTAGTATTTTGTGAAAATCTATGGTTTGATTGGCTGTATGTGGTCTCGCGTAGTCTTATTGACAAATGGCGTTTAAGATAGTCGCAATGAACAGGTTGTAGACTGTTTATAAGGGTTAATATAGACTTCAGAATGTCACTTTACTGTCAAAATTGATCAAAAAATATAATATTTTGAAAAAATACTTCTGCCAATTCCAGCCAATTAAATATGTCGTAATTGCGAAATACGATACGGTAATACGAAATATAACAAGCGAAATTGTGTATAGAAACGTTGGGGTTATTAGAGAGATACTGTTGTCGGAATTCCTTCCAATTTTCTATCTATTCGCTATCGGATTGCTTTCAATTGTCCTCCAAGTTTCCAGACACATTCATAAATAACGCGTTTGATTTCCACTTTCTCTATTATTTAAAATTGAATCAGTGCAACTGGGCAATGTTTGATTGAACAAAAAAGCAATTTTAGTTTATTCAACGTTGTACAAATTTTATCAATTTATCAAAGTTGTTACGTTTTTTTATTTATTTATGGGATCTTTTGAGTATTATGTTAAACCGTTCTGAGGATGCTAATGTTCTTCTCATATGAATTTTACATACAGATATTAATCATATTATCTGTTATCCAACACCATTTTCATATAATCTTGGTTCATGGTATATACACGATATCTATTAGAAACTCTCTACATCAAAATCAAAAAATCATGTTTCTACTTGATGCTAAAGGTCACTCCAAATGACAGAGATAGATTCTTATTTATCAGTAATTTTGAAACATAAACAAATATTGCCGATTCAACAACCAAATTATCATATTATTTACAAACACACCCATGGCCAGACAAATCCATCTTTTCTTTTAGAAAAAGACTCTCGCCTGGGTGATACTCAAATCCCCGTCACTTATTTAGACAGGCTCTGAAAGCCCTATCTTCAGCCACCTGGTCATCAAGTAGTCTTTTCGTCGCACGCAATATTATATAATCTACTTTGGTTTTTAGCTGCAAATATGAATGTTTGAATGAATCAGTTTGGATTTTATATATTTTTTGTTAAATTTCTCATCCTAATTATAAAAAACGATCAATTTTAACAATAGTTTAACAATCTATACAATGATACACAATGATAAAACTAATGATACAAATAAGTAGATAAGAAATCTTACTTTTAATCAATTGAAAAACCTAAAAATTGGAAAAAAAACTGTATCGAAGGCAAATTAAGAAAATAAAACAACTTGTCTGTTACGTGATTGTTATCTGGCAATAGAGCCGCCACTCTGTATCAAACATGAAATAAAAATTGAGATTGTTTATTTTGATAGTTCATATATCCTGTTATCAACTATTGACCTGCTCTAAGATAATTTTGATCTGAAGGGTTTTATTACTTTTGTGTCAATTTTAATTTTTATTACAAATCTCTTATGAAAATTACTCAATTTGTAAACTAGTGCAGATGTTCCGGTAAAGCAAACTCAATATTAAATTTTGTATTGTCTGACAAAACTAAATATAATTTGAGACAATAATAAATTCAATACATTTTCATTTAGAAAAAATAGGCCAAATTATTTTTTAATAATTTATTTGCTATCCTGTCAATCTTATAGAAAACGCCACAAATCTCAATCAACTTTCTGTTGGGAATATACGTGCTATTTCAGATTATTTTTGTCAGTGATCTACAATATTCTTTTGTGACAATATTCATTTTTTTATGTTTTCAGAAACGCATTGGCATTTTTTTAAACAGCATGCCAAATGATACATTTTGTAAAACTTTGCATGACACTTAAGATGCGAAAGATAAAAGTGTAAGCTTGTGTGAAAAAGCTGCAGCAGTTCAGTCGATTACAGTTGAAGAAAATACATTTAGAAACAAAATTTTTTGAGCTTAATATTGAAATAGTTATTTGTTTTACAAGTGTTGAAAAAAGCTTTTCACACGTGTACAACAATAAACTGCAACATTAAACAAAAGAACCAATTTATTACACATTAAAGTCAAAATAAACACCTAATCATTTTATCATCTCACTTGTCAATACGTTTTTTTCACGCAAAAAAGTCACTTTTCATTCAAGAAAAAATAAACTTTCTATAATAGCAATCTATGTACTATTTGACATTGTGATCGTGGGAAAAAAAATCTAATTTTTAAATTAAAAAATGTATCATTACTTTTTTGCAACAAATATACAGCTATTATTAAAAAAATTATTTATTTTGTATATATAATTTATGTATTTGTATGTATAAAACTTTACAGCCCTTTGCTATAAGAAGAAAAAATTTTGCAGTATTATCAAAACAATTAATTAACATTTAGTTAAATATAAAGTATCCAATGTTAACTGTATTGTGTTTTATTATAAACCTAAAAATGATTGTTAATGATTTTAATTGAAAAACTGCTGGTAGTGTAAAATTTTATACAACAAAAAACAAATTTGTATAAAAATTAAAACTGTGTTTCATCATTAGATAATTTCTATGATTGCTAAAATTTTTTTTATCAATTTACCGTTTTTTGTTCAAACAGAATCTTTCACTACTTCCGTTACTGTTACTAGCATAACTCAAATTAATTATCGGTCGATTCCTCACGATGTCAATCATTACTTCTCGACTTAACAACTCTTTTTAAAACTATTGATTGATTGTAAACATAAATTAACAACCTGTTTACAATTATATTTTACGATTACATACTCTTTCATCGACGTCTACATTAACTCAATTGGGTTAAGTTCAGGTAATAGAGGATCAACTTTAAAACTTTATAAACGGCTTTATAAAATTCACGGTTTTTAACCGTGATTATTCATTTTAATCAATTTATACAAGAGTTTCAACATTTTATCTGTTAAAGCTATATGTTATCTCTCATAAAATGTGTGGTTAGATCAAAACAGTTTCTTATTTTTTATTGTTTTGGAAAGACATTTTTGTGTATTTTTATAATTTTTCTTTATAATTTTTTTTTATTCTGTATTTTCTACAATTTTGCAAAAGATTTTTTATAATTTTTTTGAGTACTTTTTTAGACGAAATTGTTCAAAACAATAAAATTTTTAATTTTAAGTTTTTTTTTGCTATGTTTTTATAATGATCTTCCCGAATGGTGACATCGATAATGTTTGCTAGTTAACCACTGATAATAATTTTCTTTAATACCAAATAGAAAGGGTCTGTTTCTGAGTTAAGTATAGTCTGCAACACAAAATAATATTATAGAAAGTCGCAAACATTATAGTGTACCAAGTTAGCGAAAGGGTTCATTAGAAAGTACTTAAAATTTTAATTTTAAAATAATTATTCTTAAACTGCAGTTAAAAAATTTTGACCTTGGTATCAATCTTTGTATCTTTAATAAAAACCAAGATAAAAGCCGCAGTGTTGTACATTTTAAAAATTTTTCTTCCATTTATCTGTCTTTTTTTCCGCAATCAGAAGCGATGTTCAAGACAACAATACCCTTATAATTTGTGAAAATGATTCATTTTGTAATGTTTCAACGCAAAATGAAAGAGCGGTAAACGGCGTCGGCAAATTCAGGCTTGTCCTGTCCCTATTCTATTTAAATAAATATTTAACGACGAGAAGATTTTAGCAAAAATTACACGGGGAAGGTCGTAAAATTGGAGCAACCCGAGAATAAGCGATTTATTTAGTCTGGAGCAGATGTATGTATTCACCACTCCAAAATGTAAAAAAAATGTATTCCTTTTTGTACCGTTTGTTGAATACAAAGTAAGCTACTCAATTGTATTATCAGCAAACAATCGCTATCACTTTTATTACCGCAATTTTCAGCCGAAAATTATAAAATAGTCATTTGAAAGACATGGTTTTATAGCGGTTAACGTCAAACGTTAGATGTTTATTTTAATATTTGCACATAAATAGCAAATTAAGTTGTATTTTATTAGAAGCAAAAATGTGATATTTGCCAGCGTTTTCAACTCTTTAAGAGAATAATTATTAACATAACGAAAATAGTAAAGAACGTATACGTGCAAGTGTACCTATAAAGAGCGAGTTATGTAAATCGTGATCGTTTTGCTACTCGAGCAGTCTACTACACTTTTTCTACAAAGAATACATTTCAAAAATTTCAATTCCTATTTTATTACTGTTGCCAAGTTACTAAAAAAATAATCGTCACATTGTCTATAAATAACCACATCTAACAGCACCGTTGACTAAAAATGTGATTTCACTTTGTTATTGCAGTTCATCAGAGACAGTCACTCTGCCACAATAATTAAAACTTTTAATCTAGATTTATTGTTTATTAAAATATAAGAAAAACACTTTTTGAACAGCTAAAACAGCATTTTAAAAAAAGTGTTGCCTACAAGCATTTCAAGTTTTTAACAATTAATTAATATGAGATGACATTATGTAAACGCTTGCTAAAGTTAACTTTTACGTAATAAAACAAATAATCTGTTAGTCATAATATAACTGTGACAAAGCATTTATTACTTATTATGCATAAGAAGAAATGATCAATTTACTAATAAAGAAAAATAGTTTAATAGACAACCACTCTATAATAAATCAATTAATTAATGATCTATGATAATCATTTAAATAATGATAATTAATGAAAAAGACTAATGTAAATTAAATAGAACTAGCATTATTACTCGATTTCTGACGCTAACGTTACTGAACAACGTTAGCAACAATACAAAAGTAAATCTAAAAAAAAATCAGTCTAACTGCTAAGAAACCGCCAATTTATCTTAAATTCAATAATAAATTAACACATATTCAATTATTTTGGAACGATTATTGTAGATAACTGGACAATTTTTACTTCTTATGCAGTTTTTAGAAAAATTGCTAATTTTTTTTCAATAGATTGTAATTTTTTTCTCTTTAATTAGATAATTTTAATAGGTAGCAGGTGTCTGAAAGGCTTTTATGCACACTTTACAAAGATTTTACGATTAAATTAATCAATATATAATGTCTTTAAAAACAAAGCATTTGCAAAAACCATACAGCTTTAAAATTAAACCCAGGTTAAGAGCAAATTTATTTATATTATTGATACATTTTTGTTCATATAAATTATAGCCATATTTTTTTTTAATTATTGTTAAATTTTTATAGCAAAAAAAACGTTCAAATGGAAAATTTTGATTTGCAAGAAATATAAATTTGTTTATAATTTTATAATAACACATTTAAGCACACATACATAATAACAACCAGTTATTACTTATGTGAAATTTAAAACAATAATAATAATTTTTCAATAATATAATATTTAATAGCCAAATAGACATTTTAAAAAACTAATTAAATTTTAATTTCCTAGTTTTAATATTTATATTCTAAAATTCAGACAAGATTTCTACAAATTGTAATATTATTAATGAAGAAAGTAGCGTTTTCAACCCCTCCAACATTACTGCTTTAATTTAAATCTACAAACTTGTCTTAATTGAAAAAAAAAGAAAAAAGTAATAAAATGGATAAAGAATGCAAAAGCTTCTTTTTTTGTTTTTACGTTCGTTTTATAGTTTATAAATTTGATTGATAGTAATTAAGTTACTAAGGTTTCCTTCAGCACTCGGATGTCTCTAAAGCAGGGTAGATTGGTGTAATGCCAACAGGGTTAATAGGGAGCGATGGGCATAAATATCAAATTCTTTAAGAGGGTGGTGTTTGCCATGCATAGCAGCCGGTGTTAATGGCCAAATTTTGGGTGTGATTAAAAGCAATATTATGGAGATAGGTGGGAAACACCAAAATAATGTATATTGACGCATTGGAAAATAAATCATTTAGGGGTGAATCTAAAATATAATTTATGTTTACCTACTTACTATAATAAGATTTTTGAATTATTTTTATATATTATGTTATCTCTAAATTGGCTTTAGAGGTTTGATATATCTTAAATTAATTAATTTTTGTTTAAATTGACAGACTTGAATTCGAGAAACTCTTCAATCAATAAAATTTGAGAAAATTTTATTTTAATAAATGAACTCTTGTAAGTAGTTGCAAAGATTTCTGTTCAAAGCGGCAAATGTTTGATATATTCTAAATTATAGTAGAGCGGACAAATTATTTAACGCTATTATTTATTAGACAAAAACGTTCTGAATTTAAAAATTAAAATTTTATTAATGCTTATATACTCTTGGATAAACATAAAACAGATTCGTTCAAGCAAAAGTATTCAAAAAAATTATGTCCGGTTTTACTAAAGAGTTTCAATAAGAATAGATATTCCAATAGATAATCCAATAGAAATTTGTTTTGATTTTATTACAATTTTTTAGTAACGACTCCCAAACATATAGAAAATATTGTATATTTTAGATATGTGTTTCAGACAATAGACGTTAATGTGATAACTTAGTTATACCACTAGCAATTTCTTATATATGTCTCAAAAATACATTTTTTCTCCGGTTACCTCTAAAACTGACTATTAAAAACTCACTAGCAATGTGAAAATTCTGCTATCCTGCTAATCATTTTAAAATCACAACCACGTAAGCAATATTTTACTTTACACTCTACTATCGTCATGGTTGCCATGGCCTGATTATTATTGTAATTCAAAACTCTAAAAAATTATTGGCCATTAGATGACGGCGCATCCGCCATCACCTCAGAGAGTAACAATTTTGTTATTTATCTTGGTCTATAGAAAAATGTATGTATTTTGAGTGAATGCACAAAATCCGCATTCTTATACCAAAATGGCTCGCTCTCTTTACACACTAAATATAGAAATAGCTATTTTATCAAATTTCTATTGGTCGTTGGTGACTTTTAGCAATGAAATGTGACACTTTTAAATCCTGATGATAGGCAGATTTCACCACGTTATTCAATGCTGTAAAAGCTCTTGAAGTAATTTGTTAAAGCACCTTTCACAGAAAACGAAATTGTTTATTTTTAATTGTGATTATTTTGGTTTAAGTTAAGCTATTATATATTAATATAGCATTTTTTTCAATATTTTACAAATATGAAAAGTCAAAATATCGAATCAAAATTATTTTGAGAAAACTAATATATGAGATGTTTCAGCAATATCGAGCGGATCGTTTTCTTTACAGATTGTGTTTCTGAAAACGATTTTTCCATCTTTGGCCGTATTCTGAGAGTCGATTTTATTTCTCACATGGTGATACTTTGTATTGTAAAGTTTACAATAAGTCTGGGCTTTTATATCCATGTTTACAACTACCAGATTGAATTCTATTCAGTTTGACTTTTTGAAAATTTTGAAAAACCTCAACAAAATGATTAAAATTCTCGCAACTATAAAATGACTTATTTTTAACCCTTACATCATTTGACATACATATAAAAAACATTTACAGCTGCTTAATATTAGAGCTATTGCTTAAAAGTAAGTTGAACTTTTAGACATAAAAACACTTCACTGTGTTGTGCTTTTTTATACTCCCACATTCACAAACATTAAAAATATTAAAAATTCTTAATGAAACAAACAAACAATATTTTTAGAAAAAAACAAACTTACACAAGCCAGGTCAAGTCAAGTTCCAGTCAAGTCATGTCAGTTTCAAATCACGTCAAATCAGGTTTGGCCTGTACTTCGCTAGCTATACATGCTAAATGAAAAGTCAAGCTCCAGTCAAGTCATGTCAGGTTCGAATCACGTCAAATCAGGCTTGCGCTGTACTTTATTCGCTAGCTATACATACTAAATGAATAAAAAAGATTGTTATACTGTCAACAAGTTTTGACCTTATGAATATCAATATAAACATGAAACTGCAGTTAAAATCTTAACACACTTTTGACAGTTTCTGTAAATGAAATTTTAGTAAGTGCTGGACATAAAATTAGTAAAAGTTAAAATATAATATGTCTTATAAAATGTGTCAGTCATTTATAATTCAAATATTAAGCTAATTAAGAAATTAAGAAATTCAGACCGTACTGTGACACCTAAATTTTCAAAAAATTATATTGTTTTAACATATTATTACTTAGGTATAGTACAGACGTTTGAAATATACTTGGCAGTAAATTTTATTACACTAAGAAAGCTTGAGACCCAAAACTACAGTCATAAATTAAAAAAAAACTATTCTATAGTCATGGTAGTACTGAGCTACTTGGATAGTTTTATTCATAAAGCCAAGGCAAGCGACACTTTGGGATGTAAATCTTTCCTACCATTTACTGCCGAGTATATCTGAAACGTTCCTACTATTAGTGTGGTTGGTTGTGTGTTCTACTTCTATGTAAATATGAATTCTTAAGTTAATATCATAATATTAGAGAATTAAAACACAAAGCTTTTGGCTTGCAGTAGATGAAACAACTGACCTGGAAAAATACATTGCTTGAATTATTTGTTGAAAAATGACTAGCGATCAAAGGATTTAGTAAACCAGCCAATATTGCTAATTTCAATGTGGGTAGAGAAAGATTACAGCGCAGCTTATAAATAGATTATCAGATAAATGTTTAAATTTTAATTATAAAAAGACTTTACTTACTTTTGTAAGTTACACATTAATTTATTAAAAACTATTATCGCAAATTATTTTTTAATTGATTTTTATTTTATTTATATATACAGGATGAGCTAATTAATGTAAGATAATTTTTTATGCTTTTGTTCTTGATTTAATGTGAATTTTTTTTACGGAATAAATTTAGACTGCAAACACCTTATTTCCTTAAAGAATTTAAAGTCATTTAAAAGTCCAATTTCGCAAGATGAAACTCAACTTTTTGTTAAAATAAAACTTTTTCAGTTTTTGACTACTTTTTTGTTTTGGAGTACCTAACAATTGCAATGCAGCTGTATAATTATTTTAAGATTACATTAGCTACAAAAATATTATGATTTTTTGAACTTAGAATAATGGTGAAGACGCCGGGATAATTATAATAATGTTGTAACGTGATAGCTGTACAGTTTATTTATATAAGTTCGAATACTTAAAAACACTACCTTTTACACAAATTTATTTGTAAACTGATAATACACTATTTTTAAATGAATTAGGTTAAAACACTCTGTACATTTATATTTATATTGCTTCCAGCACGTGACTCTGAGTGACTCTTGAACTCTCTGAATCTGACAATGGTCGGATTGAATCATCATATTCTTTTACTGATTATGAATTCCACTTAAATACTGCATACATAAAATATTAACAGACTACATGATTATCAACGATCTACTACAACTCACCCCCTTTGTGACCGCCATTAAGAAACCGCCTTGTACAAATTGAACAGATTAGATGAGCCATACTTCTACCTAGATGTTCTACTGTTATTATTTGCAAGTCTACTGCCCTGCAGTTAGTTTCATCTCTTAGTTAAGCGTTCTGCATAATCTCTCTATATAACTACATCTTTTTCTTGAATTATTATTTTAAAGCCGTTTTGATTTATATAATTTAATAATTTAGTTTAATATTTTATAAAAACTAAACTTTTACATATTTGATAAAACAAACCGTTACGAGCAGAAGCTTTTAAAAAGTTAACATATTTTTAAAGAACCGTGTCGGAGAGTTTTGGAAATGGTGATTACTAAGATAAACAAGCTAATTTAATACAAAACAAAGCGAAATAGGTATTAAAATTTTACTGATCAATACGAGTATAAGCGAATTTTATAAGTTTTTGCATTTCCTAAAATAGATAATTACTTTAATAACGTTTTTATTGTAGTTTCCTTTTTAATGAATTGCGTTGAATCTGAAACCACAAAATGAAAAAGCAAATAGATACACAATTTATGTTTGGGGTTGGTTCGTCTGCAATTCGATAATTGTTGTTTGCCTAACATCAGAAATTACCCGATGCATATTGACATACGAAACATGTTGTGACGGCGTCGGTAAACATTTTCCAGTTGATCGTCGCTGTAATTTCACTTGACATGGTCTTCTTATTGCTAAATATGTTTACAGGTCTCTATTTACAATGTACGTTTAGTAAAAACAAATCATTAAAACTTTATTTATTTATTTTATTATCCAAACTTAATTTGTTATTATATATAATAAAAAAATATTAATTCAAAGTCAAGAACATATGCTCCTGCCAGCTTATTTCTACGCAGTTTAATGCTTACACAAATATCAGATAAATGAGCGCTTGGCAAAACCTGCCTTCACATTTATAAATCAGTGTTTGTTGTATATTTCACTACTTTGAAAACGGTGTCTCGATTTCTAGTTTTGCTTCAAATAATAGTTTTTTAATTATTTCATTTTATAAATTTCACATTCATAGAAAATAATTTAATCGTTTCAAAAACTTAAACGTACGCTATTTTTGTTCTATTTTTTTACGTGTTAAGGAATGTTTTATACCAAAATTTTATTAATTCAATCTTAATGTCGAAATGATAAAACTCTTGTAATAGACCTCTGTTCTTTTTAGATGAAAACCAATGAAAACTTAAACGTTGTAAATAAACTCGTATTTTATATAAATATAAAATATATTCAAACTTAAAATTAAAATTTTTGTAATAATATTTTAAAACGATGTTAGAAAAACTATGTGAGACATTTGTGAATGTTCAAAATACAACGTGTCTTTCCTTAAAACCTATTCGTATTTAATCTAACAATAATTCTCGTAATGTGCTTAAATGTCTTCAAAATTTAAATTTAGGTTTAGATAATAATGCTGTAGTAAACAAATATTTAGTAGTTTATAAATTACACGTTCCAAAACATTAGATATTACCGATAATACTGCTATTGGTCTATAACTAGATAAAACGTTTAAAAAACTCTGAACTAAAAATTATTAATTTAATCACATTTTTGACACTGTTTTCGCACGCCGGCAAATTTTGAATTAAACCTACATTATGTGATACATTTCTGAAAACTAAATTTTATTTTCTGTACAACTACGTAACTAATGATTAGAGAATACTAAAAAACAGCTCGCAAAATACAGTTTATTGTACATAATTAAACATAATCACCTTCAATGCGAGAATAAGTAAATCAAAAACAATGAGACAGAACAAAAGCGGTACAAAAGTAGAGCTTGAGCAAAAAATGAACATAGAACAAGATAGAATAGAATTTGTATTATTTTAATTTTAGCTTGTTTGTCAATCTATGACAACGTGTTGATAGACAAAATTATGCTATCAAACTTTAAATAAAATAAGCTTTTGCGGTTCCTATAAATGCGGTTATGTGTGATTTTAACTAAAATGTTATAGCGACTTTTTTATTGTACATGAGAAACTGTTATACTTATTCTTATTTTAAATGATGTAATCAATGCATAAATTTAGCCTTTGGTTGACGTTGATACTATAATGTAGAACCATAGTGAGGCATAAACAAATTGCTTTCTTGCTTCGTTATAAACAAATTAGGATCAGTCGAAAGGCTTCACACGATCAAAAAAATCTGTAATTACTCTTGGACCTACCAGCCTAAGGATCAGCTTAGGTCGTAGCCAATCCTCATTTCTGCTGAATAATAGAACGTGTGGCGGTTGTGATTTCCCCAGACAGTAGTACATAGCGCGAGACACATTTATGAGAAAATAAAACGGAAATATCGGGGCTTAATAACTATTCAAAGTGCTGTTTAAGTGTTAATTTCTTTGTTAAACATTTCCGCTTTGAGCTTGTAATAGAAGTCTTGTTAAGCATGTATTTTGTAATTATTATTTAGCACCCATATCATATTTAGTAATACTTAATCACGCAGCTTCGTAGTAGTTATATTAGTAATTAGTATTGCAACTTTGTAGAATTGTTTAGACACTTTACGTAAAAATATTTAGCATAACTAAGTGGGCCGTGTTATGCAAAAACCTACCAACTCACAAAATTGAAAAAATTGAGATTTTTGCACCTAAACTTGAAAGCAGGTATTCCCTATTCTAAAAAACTCCTAACCGACAAAAGAGTCATAAGTATACTTGTTTATAATAAACATCGTCATATGGCACTCTATAATATTTATACTCTTATAATCTGCATACTTTGCTCAAAAACTTAACTCGACCGTGTTTACATCCTATACCAACAATTACCTGCAAACTGTTTGGTGTACCAGACCCATCTTCGATGAGAAAACCGTTTTTATTTTATTCACAAACCTAAAATAATAAACAATTAAAAAATATTAAAAGCCCTAACGTTATATAAAACAAAAAAATGTTCATCAGCCTAAGCCGATATCTTACTTCCCTGAAGCAATTGTTTTTTTTTCTCAGCACGATTTGTATTCGAGTTATTGCAGGTGTTTACCACTCTAAACAAGCAATGGAACACTGCTTATACCTGAACAGTATTTGATTCCGTGCTATTGCAATGGTTGACTGGGTGAATGATCAACATCAAGATCTTGACTGTAAGTCGTGTCAGTCCACAGATATGGCTTTAGTTCTCTACCTATCGTAATTTAAGTGCATCCTACAATATTCTTTGCTTTTGTGTTTATATGTATTTTGATAAATATTGAAGTATTTTTTATTTATCCCATCAACAAATAAAGTATTTATTTTGATTCATTTTTATTTGCAAAATATAATTAATTTATATATATTTTAATTCTTGGAATAAAGTGTATATAAATATATATAGTTTTAATTAAATTCAATATTAAATAAATATAAATTTAATATTATTTTTGTTGACTTTAAGAAGAAGCGATAAACTAAAAAATTTTTAATCCAACTCTGTGATCACATCAATTAAACGTGTTAATCTATATTCAAATTGCGATAAGTAATGTGGTCGATATAAGAAAAACAAATTGGCCGGTTATATAGCCGGAGGATTTACGAGCCGTATATCTTATGCATCAACAATACGTGGCTATCTCTTTTCAAATTTAATATTAATTATAAATAAAACGTTGAACGTTATAAAACAATATAAAATTTTATTCTATATAATTTAATGATATGCCTTATAAATTTTTACAAATTAGTAATCTTTTCTATTTTTAATATTAACAGCTCAATTTTGAGGCTGTATTGTCTGTTCAAGTCCATCGTTCTAATGCAGTCTATAGTAATTCAACTGGGTTTAAAACACGCAAATAGAGAGAGTCTTAATATAACACGCAATAGAGCTTTTTAGAAGCAAACAGTGTTCCAATTTTGTCAACACAGATAATGAATGTTGTGTGTTTTTTGATTATTTAAAAATTAATATAAAAACCAATTTTTTATTCGCCTTGGAAAACCGTTTTCAGACGATTAAATAAACTTTGACGAAACATTAAAATTGTTTCAATTTTTTATTGTAAATTTTTTTTAATTTACAATATTTACTTAGAAACACTAAAACAGTTTAATTATTAAAAATCAAATTTATTTTAAATTTTAATAATGTTTTATAAAAAAATCTTAAAGTTTTGCTATTACTAACTTTGTCTAAAACGTACTTTTAATAAATATTTGATGTAGAAGCAATTTGAATATTAAACTATTAGAAACTAGCAACATTAGAAGCTACCCTTAGATCAAACTATAGAAACCAGGTTTCTACATGTTTTGATGACAGATGTCAAGTTTAATAGACACAAATTAAGATAAAACCTATATTGCTAATTAGACAACCAATTTATCACGTTAGTGTTTTTTGTCGCAAACGCATATCGATGATATGCAATGTAATAGATCTCTTTTGGCTACTATCAAAGAGTAGAATAATCAGATCAATGCAAATACATTCAAACTAGATTTGTAAACTTGGACATTTTTTGTTCTTATTGAAATTCTTCAGTAAGTCGCAACATATTACAGCATGTAGAAACCTTGTTTCTCAACTTTTTGATAAAATGTAGCTAGTTTTACCATATTACGAAAATAATAGGTACTTGGTTAAACATAAGACTATATTTGTCAGTGCAAATAACCTGAATCTGTTTAAACTTCATAAAGAATTTCAATAACAACAAAATATTTTTCAGCCTACGAATTTAGTTTTAAAAAATTTGCATTGATCTTCTTATTCTTATAGTAAACACAAAATTTTTGTTGGCAGTGACTCATAACCTGACAGAAGCACTCATTAAAGATGTAAAATCCAACTTTATTGTATGTACCATTTTAAGTCTATTCACAGCCAAGCTTATAGTGGAATAGGGCACAAAATGGTATGATAGCCAGATAACATATTTTGACAAAAGTATTTAATTTTTATAGTTGTTTGAGGCTTACATCTTTTATTGTAATAATTTAATTACTTCTGTCTAGCAGTGAAACAATGTTGATAAATTGCTACATTATTTTACCAACAAAAAAGTAAAAGATATACAAAATACAAAATGATACTTCTACATATACAGACATTTATACAATCACACACACTTATGAGCCAGACAAGAGCAATTCTTCCTGTAGAAAAAGGTTTATGCCTAGGTGAGAATCGAACATACACCTCGTAGACTAGTTTCCAACGTACTATCGCTTGGCCAACTGGTCCACCAAGGCCTTTTACGACTAGGTACAAGAATACTAAATGACGTGAAAACTCCATACATTTTATAAATTTTTATAATAATTATTTCCTTTTTACAATATTTATCAAAATTAATCAAAGTAGAAAAAAGCATGTTACACTCGTTGTACAAGATACATAATATTTTGTATTCTGCTGAAGCATTTATCGCTTTACTTCACGGGTTCCTAACCTATGGGTGCAACAAATTTATGCGACAAACTTGTCGCACGCAAATCTTTACACTTTATATAACAATATACTAGTTTATACATTTTTTCTATAGATATTTATATGTATAAATTAAATTCTATAAAAAAATAACTATTTTTAAAATGTACAGAGCCTTTATCTCACAAACATTTAATTGCACAAAGCTTTCATTGTGTAATTTGTGACACCAAAGTAGAACAAGCAATTTTTTGCCACCGCATGAAACAAACAATGATACAGAAACAAGCGATCTATGACAAAACAATGGCATCGGCTTTGATAGTCCGAGCCATCTCAATTAACACCCTAAACACAGCCTCAACCTCAGTTTTTGTCAAAAGTGTGAAAGCCGTAAAACTTTCGGAAATAGTTCTAGTTAGTTTATAATCAAATTTGTTATAAACAGATGTTGTGTAATGATTCCGTAGTGTTTCAGTAATCAATCGTCTAATAGAAAATAGACACATAATTAAGTTAGCTTTTTCCTATCGAAATAATTTTCGTAGAAATTACAGCTCACTGATCCGATCTCAAAAGCATCATATAGATATAATATTCTCGAGCAAATCAGCTGGGGATATTGTTTTGCCACTATTCATTGAAATCCTGCAGCTACAGCAAAAGGAACCAATTTAGCTTAAGGGCGTTTCCAATTATTTTTATCTAAACAATTTTGCAAATCCTAATAAACACTGTATTCACCAATCAAATCCTGGATCGTGTCAGGATTAGGAATATGATTTAATTTTTAAATCCACGAGTTTTAAAACCTAATATAAAATGCATTATTATAAAAATTACCATGTCATAATTTAATTATCTCTTCGTGACCAACATAAATTAAACTGACCGCATTACCGTATCTATTGTTAGTTTAAATTGAATACTTTATAACTTACAATAGCAATTTAGTTTTGTAAATGTCGATAGGATTCTGTTTAATCAGTTTTAATTTAACTCGTTGAGTTATTGATTGCATAGCCGTTATGTTCAAAGTGAATGAATAATTAGATAATGATATTGGAGATATTGGAATCTGCCAGTTTAGAAGATAGGTATGCTTATTCCTTCTCTTCATTATTAATTTTTTTTTATAAAGATTTGATTTATAAGACTTTTCTTATTACTTTACGAAATAATTAATCAAATTTTAAATAAAAATATAGACATCGATTCTTGAAAACTGACGACCTGGTGATCAAATAATAATTAATACATAAAAAAGTAATTATTGATCAGCGTACAGTCAGCTGATTTTCAATAATAACAAAACTTAAAACTCTAACAAAAAAATTACAAGTTTTCTCGAGTATAGACAGTAATAATTATTAAGGTAATATGACCAACCCTATCATTTATGTACACTAAAAGCTAAATAAATTATTAAAATTGACGCGGCCCTGGGCCTATTGGCTTTGTTACGGTTGGTAGAAAAAAAAAGTTAGCTGTCACAGGATGTGATACATCAAAATCATTTTGTACAATAATATCCATAAAAAAACAAATTAAAAAAAAATTGCTTAACAAATAAAAAATTAAATATTTCTAAATTTTTTCTGAAATTTATGACTGTTTATTTAATAATGAACTTCTGCACAATATTTATAATTGTACATATTTCTAAATACCAAATATTTACAAAACCATAAAAATTTCAAAGTAAAAAAAATATGAGCCGTTACGGGACGCCTGGCAGATGTGAGTCATCAAAATTATTTTAAACAAGTCATTTGCATTTAAAAACAAATTTAAATATGATTGAGTAAAAAAAATTGATATCGCTAGTTTCTTCTTAAAAATGATGAATTATTTATTTTCATTAAATACAAAAATTAGAAAATCAAAAATTTATTTCTAATTGCGATTGTTTTAAACAGTGATTCAGTAATAATTATTATCAATTTTGCTTCTGCTTATTACTATTGCCATCTAGAGCACTAGGTCTCAAGGCAGCAATTGTTTTTAATCGTGACGTCACAATAAAAGAGTGATTTAGAAGTGAACACGTTTCAGATTAAACCCCTGGAATTTTATCAAAACCGAAAAGTTTTTTGTTATAAGCCGCCGTTTTTTTTTAAACAATGTATTTAGGACTTATAATAATTACCGCCTTCTAAGATAAAATGTGACTAATACCAGGAAAAAATCTTTTATGTAATTGTTGGCATTCGTGCTGCTATTTGCACAATATATGTTATTAATACGTGGCGACATCTATCTTCACAAGTTTCTTACATTGAAGTCAAAAAGCCGTAATTTTTCATTTTGATGCTAAAAGTCACTAAATGGTAGAGATGTCGTTTTATGAGTAAATTAATTTCTGGACAATTAGGTCCAAATTGCTACCCAAAAATAAAACAGTTTGTTTAAAACAAGATTTGTAAACTGAAATGTTTTGTTCTCAAAAACTATAAATTGTTGCAGTTTAAATGTGGCACTCAGTTTCTTTACTAGCTAGATTTTGTTTTGTTTATAGAAAAAGACTACAATTTTGATTAATTTATTTATTAAATCTGGTTTTTTTAGTTAGATCGCTTTAAAAATTTTTTATCTCTTTCTAGATAAGTTCTCCTAATAATTGCAGATGATATATAATAGAGTACTGCAAAAGTACTCTATTTTTATAAACCACGTAAAAGAGGATTTTGCTATGCTTTAAGACGATAATTTAAGTAAAATATATTTTCCTTTGGCCTAGTGCTTGACTTATTATTCTTACTTATTTAATCATCATAATAATATTTATTATACAAAAAATATTTTACTGATATTAGATGGCTCAATAAATATATACTTTTTAAAAACTTTTCAATAATTATTTTATCACTTTGTTACACAACAGTCTTCAGTATTTGATTAAAATCAAATATTAAAAGAAAATTTTATCTACATTTTTACAACTTTTGCATTTTGAAATTAAGTTCTAAAATTAGATAATATATAAAATTGAAGTAGGTAATTCTCTCATTTTTTTATTCCAGTTTCACATTTTGTTCAGCTAAAGCAGTAATTTTCCGAAAGAGGGTAAATAAATTTTCGTATACGAAATGTGGTAAAGTTCACAATGCTTGAATGAGGATAGTTATTTTATTTTTTATGGTCAACCTGTGACGGTTTAAATTGCCACAAACTCAGTACGAAGGCAACCATTTGTCATCAAATGTTGCCTTTATGCTAAGTCAAATTAGTTTCGTTTTAAATATATACTAAAGAAAATTAACTCGTTGTTAAGCTAAAATTCATTTATTTATTATTATCTAGTATTCAAATTTGAAAGATAATTATATATAAAATATACCAAAGAAACGTCAATATTAGTAAATACACTGTAGTGAAACAAGCTTGTGGTTGTGCTTGAATTAAGCGATGTATTAACCGCTTATAAAAAAATAAGATGCTAGGTTAAAGTAAAAAAACCATTTTGCATAAAATCAAAAATTTTTTTTTGTAATTAATTGTCTTAAATTAAAATGCTTTTTTGAGATTTTTAGATTTTTTTCTTGCAATAAAGTTAATTCTGTTACTGACATTTTTTTAACGTTTATACTTATATTTCCACCAAGCCTCTTTACGCTAAAAAATATATAATAAATAAAAAAAAAATTCTACAACTGAAAGCGGTTATCAGACTTAATTTTACAGAAAAATAAAGCAGTATTTTATCAACCTTAAATACACCTATTAAAAAAACGGTTTCTAACCAAAATCCTTACTGTTTTAATCAAAATCTTGAGGTTTAATTCAAAACGTGTACACTTCTAAATCACCCCTTTGTCACGATCAAAAACTATTGCTGGTTTAAGACCTAGTGTATAGTATTACCGTCAGAGGCACTAGTGAATACATATAACTATTACTAAATTACTGATTAAAACAATTGAGTTGTCGAACTTGCAAATACATTTTTCAATTTTCAATTTTGTATTAAATATGAAATAATTAGTGATATTTTATTTTTTGATTAGACTATATTTAGTTCTTGTCATAATCTGTTTCACATCTGCCAGGCGTTCCGTAACGAGCTCACACTTTTTTTATTTTGCAATATTTTATAATTTTGTAAATATTAGATGTTTAGAAATATAATTAGAAATAGTGTACAAACACTCATCTAGAGGATTTCAGACTAGGATATTTTTCTTCAAAGAGTAGGATGCAAGGAAACAACAGGATACTCAAACGAAAAAACCCATTTTAGGTCTACGTCTAAGCAATAGATAAACTCTACTGTATCATCTTTTAACTAGTCACCGCTTTAACCCCTATTATGCATAACTTTATTAATATTTACACGTGAAAATGAAGGTGAAGATGATTTTTCTAAATAACATCGTTGACCTAGATAGCGCGTCGTTGACTCGTTGACGTTGAGATTGGATTGTTATTAGTTTATAATGTCAAAGATTCCTAAGCGATGAACTTACCGTTATTAAATTAATTAATTGTTCATCATTTTACTTGAATGTGCAAGACTTAGATTGTTGTAACAATGTAGATACATTATAGGGATAGACATTGCTAATATTATATTGTTTGCATATAACGATGTTTTTGCTTTGATAGAAAAAAATTGTTAAAGAAACTTTTGAAACGAGTAAATTTTTCATTGTCAGTGATTGTACGTCCAACACGTTTTCAACCTTATGTTAAAGCAATAGAATCTAGTCTCTGGACACCTAAAGTTTGTTTAACGTTGTTGAATAACTAAATTCTGTTTTGTAAAGTTCTTATCGAAGTCGGCTACCAGACATCTCTGGTATAAACACATATGGTTTGCATGTTCCGGTACTAAGTAATATGAACAGAGATTTTAGCGCAAAATAGACATTCAAAATAACCAAAAGCTTTATGTTTTGAATTTTTGAATAGTTCTGCACAGGCGAAATGCTTTGTTCTGACAGTTTCAGATTTAATGGTTTTTACTAGTTCTATAATTTAGCTAATGGGCTTTGAAACTTGACTAACTCTGAGGTAATCAACTGAGTGAAATAGACTTAACAATCTATTTAAATCTAAAGACGTTTCTTAATTATTTTAAACTTTTCACTAAACTGTGCTATCACTGTCTTAAGTAATATTATGTAGCCCCAAACTCCTCTCAGAAAATTTTAGTAAAGTCTGGTAGAAATCTATGTAAAATTATAAACTGTAACAGATTGACTAAAATACACTTTTTCCTGTTTCCACTTATCAACATCCATCTCATGTAGATAGTTTATTATAGGTTGCTCTAATACTTTGGTCGTGTTTGTATAAAAGTTTCGCAGATGTCTTATTCTTATATTGTTTTTCCTTATAAGAACTAGAACAACTTTTGTTAAAACATAATAGACAGCGGTTTAAAAAAAAACCAAATTGAAAGAAAAGCTATTTGTAGACAAATTTGGTCTAATGCCAAAAAAACAAAACAAAAAATTGGTTTTACCTTTTTATATAAACCAAATATGTATAAAAGATATCATATCAACTTGCAACACTTAACATTAAATTCAAACATTATTTGTTTATAGCTTTGTTCTTTAACATAATATTATCCTAAAATATTATCGTATTGTAGACAGGATTACTTTAACAGTTTCAAAATTTGAAATATTTTTTTTAAAAACAATTGTTTTAAAATAAAAAAAAAGGTATATGTATATATAAAAAATAGTGTTTATACCTGTTTTATAAAGATAAATGCAAATTCATTCAAATGCTATATCTGTAAACTTGGACATGTTTTGTTCTTTTTAAAACTCTTCAACAAGTCGCAACAGATTAAGATTTAAATAAATTTGCAGTGTCAAGTTTGAGTCTATACTTACCCAAGTTCTTGTTACTTTCATAATATAGTAAAACAAGCGACATCTATTAGAAGCAGCTTTGAATCTAAAGTTTTTTATGCAGATAGGTTTAACTCTAAATGATAGAATGTCAATGTTAATAGATACAAAAATAGATTACATTGACATTCTATCATTTAGAGTACCTATCATTGTTATATGCATTACAACATGTAGAATTATTCTCAAAACTTTTTTGATGTAATATAATTATGTCGCTTGTTTTACCATCTATCAGAAGTTACAACCACATCAGTAAATATAGGTTCAAATTTGTTACTGCAAATTTATTCAAATCTAAATCTGTTGCGACTTGCTGAAGAGTTCCAAAAAGAACAAAACATTTTCAAGTTTACAGATATAGTTTTAATAATTTTGCATTAATTTTTATGATTTTGACCAGTTGATGGCTAACCATGGAAGATATTTTACATTGGATATAATTATATTTGAGAAAAAAAACGCTAACCTAATAACATGCTTGTCCCATCAAATTGTATCTATTAACATTGACATTCTATTATTTAGAGTATAACCTATATGGATCAAAACAAATATAAATTTTTTTCTCAATAAATTTTGGTTTGAAAAGTGTCGTGTTTTATCTATTTTATTTTAAACTTTAAAAAACTTTTTTTAATAGAGAGAATAAAAAAACGATGATCATCTTAAAAGTGAAATTAGGGTTGTTACAATACTAATTATATAAAAACTTTTTCTATAATTATTAAATTGATTCTCAACACAACATTTTGTTAATAATAATGCCAAAAAAAAAACTTTATATAATTTAGCCTATCTATTGGCTTTGATAAAAATAATTTTGAAATAGAATATCAGAGTTTTCAATTTTTAAAATGTCATAAATTTAAAAATTTGTTTTTAATTTTTAAACAATTTGAGGTGTTAATTGTAAAATTTGACACATATTCGTATGTAAGTATAGTTATAGAAGCACAATAACTTCTTCGGCCGACACGAATTTTAACTGGCCTCTGCGTTTACCGGATTTTACCACTATAGACTTTTATTTCAGGGTTATTTAAAAGAAAAAGTTTATATTAATAAATCTAAGATTATCCAGCAATTAAAAGACAATTTACGCAACGAAATAAACAGCATAACACCTAAAGGTTATAGAAAATGTTTTGGAAAGAGAACGAATATGTGAAATAAAAAATGGCCACCAATTTCAAGATATAGTTTTTTATAACTAGATTAAAATTATTCTCTATTAATATTCTATATATAAAAACAAAATTTAATAACTTTGAGCCTTCCTGTATAATAAGCACTCACTATAAGTTTCATGTTTGTATATCTATAAATTGGCGCCGAACGAACTTTAGTGTGGAAAGTATTTGTAATATTTTAAATCTTATTAATTCTATAAGCTACGTATTTTGCAAATTTTTTTCATATGTAATAAGATTTTCCTTATTCAGATCCTTTTAAGGTTAGAATAAAACCAAATTAAATTTCTCTGTGGAATAAAAGGCTTTATTTACATTATTTACAAGTATTATTTACATTATATAACTTAAAATGTTCTTCCTACAGGTTTATCTTTTTTTAATAACAGCAGGTGATTTTATCGGTACTCGATTTAAGCCACAGATCACTACGCTTTAAGAAAAGCAACAATACCAAAATAAGAGTAACGTGATTTTCTTTACACATATATCAATTTAATATTTTGTTTGAGTTCTTACATCACTTGTGTGGCATACATAATCAAATTTGTTTAAAAAATTTTTAGTGTTCATTTCTGCACTGCTGATCTACTTTACCAGAGTCAACTATGTACATTTTTAGTAAAACATATTTCAAAATTTAAAAATAAATAATTACTTCTTTAATCTTGTTCTTCTGTATTTGAGTTTATTTTTTCATCTAGAAAATGTGTTACAAGTGCTAGTTTGGCGCACCAAATGTTTATCTCTGCATGCACAGTAAAATTCCCAGTTTTATTATATAAATGTATCAAGGTAATAATAAAAGTGATGTTTGCAATTAAAAGAAAGACAACCAATAACGAATGAATATGTAAACCATATAGTAACAATAAAAAGTAATTGTTTTCACAAAAACGTCTTTTTTATTGTTTTGCATAAGTACAAAACAATTTTTAATATTATCAAAGAGAATTTCATCCATGCACTCGCTCGTTGGATGCAGTGTTATATCAAACTCAACAAACCTATAATTTTTTACCCCTTCTGGTGATTGATCAATAAGAAAATTGCAGTGGATTTTCAAAGCTCTTTGAAAGACCGTTGCATTGGGATTTTTTACTATAATCAAGAGGAATCGATGTACGGGTCGCTCCTTTGATCTTGTCCAACAGTCTCTGATGTTGCGGCATGCCTGTAGCTTTGTCTGCTGTAAGGATCAACCCACCAACATTGCACAGAAACAAATGTGCGAAATTCATGTCTGAATGAGTTCGAATGAATACCCTTCCCGGGCTGGGTGCGAGATCGCCAAAGAGATTGATGAAGCTCCGATTGAAACAGACGGCTTGTGTGTACGTATTTCTCCATGCCATCGATCCGCTTATTTCAACGTACAGCAGTTTCACAAAAAACCGAACAATTGGAAAAGAATCTAAAATGCACATACTTATAATCCAGTCACCTCAGCAAATGTTAAAATTTAAGCTCAAAATTTCAACTCATTAGAGCAGAAGTAAATAAAAAGAAAAAGTCATTAAGATTCAGCATTTGATTTATTTTAATTATAAAAAAAGTATATACCTAGTCTTGTAAACGAGTCTTAACACAAACATCTGTTTGTAAAAGAAATATAATGTGTTAAAATAAATGCTAACAGGCAGCTAGCTATAACGGTTTCAAAACCATTACAGATATTTAAAAGTTTAATAAAAATAGATGATACTTGAACAAATCATAAATTTATGTAATATTCAAAACATATATCAAACACGTCACATGTTTTTGCTTTTTACCAGTTTGGCAGACAAGCGAAATTACAAATGATGCAGGCAAGTTATAGTCCCGCTGACTAAACTAAAAAAAAATATTGTACGGCAAAGGCACAAAAACAATATATAAATCGGTTTTACAAAACCAACCACTGCCTCTTACCGTTTAATGTTTAAACAGCCACATGTATTAGAATTGGAATCTTCTTACATCACAGTCGAGAAACCAAATTTCCAGATGTCAAAGTATAGGTCACTCTAAATGACCGATATTGCTGATTAGACAGCCAAGTCGTCACGTTAGCGTTTTTTGTCTAAAACGCATACTTATTCTATGCCATAGAATAATACGATAAAAGCAAATTCATTCAATCTACATTCGTAGACTTAGACATGTTTTGTTCTTATTGGAACTTTTCAGCAACAAATTTTTATTTGAATCAGCAATGGTACCTGTCATTTGAAGTCACTTATACGTTGACATGTAGAAACCTGTTTTCTCGACTTTGACGAAAAAATCTTTTGGTTTCAATTAAAAGATTTTTACCATATTACAAAAATAACAACCACTTAGATAAATATAAACCCAAATTTTTTACAGTAGTTTATCCAAATAAGAATCTGTTGCGATTTGCTGAAGAGTGCCAATGAGAACGAAACAAGTCTAAGTTTGTTACTAATTAGTACAACTACTAACGATAAGAATAGTTAAACGGACTTAATTTGCATCAGAATTTCTAATGGTAGGGTGCTGGCTTAGCTTTGATATTTTTTTTTATTATTTAAATTGTAATATTGTTAAAGTAAAAAACTTTTAATAGTCAAAATAGTTATTAAAAAATTGACATTTTTTTCTTCTCCCCTCAACAATATACATCCCAACTGCAACAAGGTCCATTTAGAATAAGTTCGGTATATAACGTGATTCACACGATGAGTTAACGTCTTTATTATTTACTGCTAAATCTGATAAAACCTCAAGCAAAACGTTTTAATGCCATTAATTGCTAAAGTAAATTGTTGTAAAGTAAAGAGAAATAATAAATTAGGTTTATTGTAGATTCAAACTGTTGAAAGTAAAAAAACGCTGAAACCGATCCTTCGGAAATAAATAAATATAAAAAATTTGTTTGGAAAAAAAAATTATCTATTTCTTCTCAAAATTGTGCTTAAAAAAGATTTCACATAAAAATAAATAGAATTTTAATTCTTTTCCTATAGGCACAAATGGCAATTTTGTCTGAAATGGGTTTGAAATGTGTTGCTTATTATTTTTAATAAATGGGTTTTTTAATTTTTACTGGATAAATTAGTTTTGGATAAAAAATTCTTAAATTACATAATGCTTCACAAGCTACTTGATTCTTTTTGAAATGAAAATTTTGGTTTCCATGTTTTTACGCATCTAACGTTATAATGATGTTAGAAAATGTCTTCAGGCAGCAGATTATTAAACTGTATACGGCAACAATTCAAGCAAGCAGTTTGTATTGCAAAATAAAATTTTCAGATACCGGGTTTTGGAAATCAAATATGAAACAGCCTTGCGGAGATATCCTGTAATCATTCAAACTATTAGCCATGAATTGAAGATTGCTTGAAAACTAGCTAAATTGAGTTTTAACAGAATTGCGACAATTTGAACGTCGATAGATACGCTTATATTGGTTGCATCTGATGTAAACGTCTTTTTAGAATCTCGTCGAATATCAACGTGATATAACTTGCCTCAAGGGATGCAGAAAGAGAATATTTTATTGGATTGTGCAATATTAGTTTTTGTTTCTGACGCATTAGAAGAACGTTATTTAATATTTTAATAGAGTTTTCAAATGCATTAGCATGTTTGGATTTGTCATCGTAAAATTGTTTTTTTGCATTTGGGAATTAAAAATCTATTTTTCATTGAGCTCAAAACATTTTCGATACCCACTTTATTTATGCTGCAAAATAGAATAACGCTTTCAGAAGATTTACATGGAACCAATAAAATCAACAAGATCAATAAAAAACACATTTAAACCAAAACCTATCAATGCATTTTATTTTTTTATAGTCGGTTAAACATAGAAAATATATACAGACTTTACAGACAAAAATTGTTGTCTGTAAAGTTTAGTCCGTTTACGGACTCTAATTTTACGTGATAATGTCATAAGAAAACATTAATAAAAAAGTGCATACTTTTATGAATTGGATTGAATTAAAATGACTGATTTATCATTATTTTGTATAATACAATGGAAAAGTTGATTGAAAAATAGAATTTATTTGATAAATTAACATTTATTTGCACTTGTTAATTTTAATATTGTTTTTACTTAAATCATACAGATTTATTATGTAATGTAATGTAATGTCAAATTGATGGTTGTTTCTTTCAGCGTTGTTGACTTATTAACATCTAATACGCATTTGAGATTGTCGTTATTTTTCACGTTTGTGTTAAATTCTCCGCAAAGAAGAATTTATAAATCGTCATTACTCGCATCCAATCGCGCTGAGTATCGCTTGTTTTGCGCTTGCGCTTTCACGCTTGGGTCAAGCAAAACGTGACAATGTCTTATAATTTTTTTGTGCGTGCTAAAACCATGCAAAAACGTTTCCTTCAATTGTTTGCAAAACAAAGTTAAAATTTATTTAGTAAAATGTATACTGACGATAAATATGACATGAAATTTAATGTAGCCAAGAAGAAATTTGAAAAGAGTGATCTTGTCAACGCAGTCAAGTTTAAACTCTAACTAGGCATTTTCATGTGACGTTTTAATTAGCAAAGATATAAAAAAACTTCCATTTTCAACAAGAAAATTATAACACAATAATAATACTTGACTTTATTTAAGGACAAAAAATACACTGTTTTATTAGTTTTTCCACATAAGATAACATCTAGCATATTTTTTATAAAAAAATTTAGATTTAAGTCATCAGCCGAAGCTTACAACTCAGCAATGATAGAAGGTTATTCATGATTGAAATAAACAGAAGTGAACAAAAATGTGATCCCTGAGATACCAGTAAATGTCAAATTAAAATCTATTATATTGTGAGACACATAGCTTATTACTTTGTTGCTTAAGGTAGAAAAATTAGAAGCAGATGCAAATTCACTTAGCTATCAATAAAACTTCATGATTAATACAGTAAAAAGCATTAGAAATGTATATAGATCACGTCAACCTGATCCTAGTCATTCATCAAACTAAACCAAAGCTGCTAAATCAGATAACGTAGATAACTACAAAAGTAGAAGCTTGTGCAAAAAACAAATGGCTGGATCTAGAACATAGTAAACGAAGTAGGACCGAATTAGAAACGTACGAACTTATGCAAAAAATTAACACATAGATTAAGTAACATTGAACAGAAACAACAAACTAAATTTAAAAAAAAATGTTTAGGTAGCTCAAGCAAGATATTTAAAAAAGTTTTTTTTATCAGAGTGAAAAACTAAAGTCACAAAGTTGAGATAAAATGCAAATCTTGTCAAAACTCTTGTAGTAATTTGAATTACCTGTTTTCAAGCGAAATATGCAAAGCTTTTAGATGATGCTTCACAATTTAAGAAGGGAGCAAAAGAGGACATCTGATGAAATTTTGCATACGAATCTTGTACCGCAACATTGACATCTAGAACTGATAACTAGTTTACGTGATTTTGTAAAATTTTTTGAAGAATAGAAATAGTATTTTTTGATAGCAATACCAGCAGAGAAAGCAGGAAAATATTGCGTATCTTAGATATGCGTTAGAGTAAAGAGGTGTTAATGTGATAACTTGGATGTCTGAAAGCAAATTCTCTTATTGTCTAGAAACTTTTTTTTCACTGCCTCTTAGCAGTGAAATGTGAAAACATAATTGGTTGACGTCAATGTGAGAAGCAATGTTAGATAGTAACATCTATCGTTAGATACATATCTATATATATAAAAGAAAGTCTGTTAGTTACTCCACTTATAACTCAAGAACGGCTTTACCGATATGGTTGAAAATTGGTGAGGTGGTAGCTTAGAGCCAGGAGACGGACATAGGATACTTTTTATTCCAGAAACCACCCTCTAAAAGAAGGGTTAAATCCAAATTAGAATTGCGATGTCGGAAACGTTCGGTGAGGCTCGACAAATTACCGTTCCAAATAAATCGATCCACTCCCCCACCACCAACCAAAGTCGGACCGTGCGTTTACATGTAAAGCCGGCCACTGACGAATGACGATCCAACGCCGTAGTACGACTGCGGCGTTGGATCGTCAGTGGCCGTGTTTAATCGTCTTCCATGAGACAATTTCCCATATAACAACTTTGGGTGAAAGTTTGTATGGAAAATTATGATGACTGGATTTGAATGAAAAGAATAGAATACTTTTTATTAACAAAGAGATAAAAAGAGGTGGGATAGGAACAAAAAATGACAAGTACCAATATTAGTAAGATTTTCAAAAATTTTGGATTGTTTATTTTAAAAATAATATCTATGTTTAAATCCGAAATTTTAGAAGTAAAATATTATCATTCCTTGATAGGGCGGAAAGAGGGCAAAATGTCTAAAGATTGATGTAGTTTTCATAATTTTTCCCATAAATTGCCTAAGTTCTCAAAAAAAAATAAATAGGTATGTTTCCTGCTTTCTAAAAAATTACTCTTAGGAGGATGAAAAGAGAGTGTTCTAGGGATAAAAATGTAAGAAAACGATATGGGTATTTTCGAAGAATTTCAGGTCGTTGATTTTGAAAATGATATTTAAGTTAAAGAGGGTTGTAAAATGAATGTGATAAAGGTAATAAATGTGAATAATTAATTTGGGTATCATTTTTATAGGTTTTGGGGTCGTTTATTTTAAAAATCTATATCTATTTATGACCGATTTGGCTGAAAATTGGTGGAGTGGTTGTTTAGAACCAGTAGCCTAACAAAGAATATTTTTTATCCCATTCCGTGTGACGTGACATACAATATAAAACGTAAACGCATCTGACATATAATAACAAAACAAATAACAAAAAAATAAAAATAAAAAATAAAATAACAAAACTAAGGCGGAACAAAGTTCGCCGGGCCAGCTAGTATACTAATAAAGCTGAGAAATGATTAAAAATAAAACTTGTAAAGCTTAATTAATCATGTTTCTATTTTATTTGATTGATGGGTACAGCAGTCGTAGCGGCTTTTTATTTAAAGTATGTGCTTATAAATGTATTGTCTTATAATATAAGCGTTTTTTTGCATGACAACATTGATGATGTTTGCTAAGCTTGAGAGTCACACTTTGTCTGCTTCCTGTGTTATTTACTCTATTTCTCGTTAGTATTTTCCTAATTCCACAATCGATAAGCTATGTTTAGTGCACATAAGCCCGCTGTCAACATGTTAAGTGTCGAAAAAGCCGAAAGCTCTTACCTGCTCGCACATTGACGTCTCTACTCAGTATTGTACCAGCCAGATTTGATGCTCGACATCGATAAACGGTCGAGTGGATATCTTTTCTATAATCTTCTGCTCTAAAAGGTGGAAAGTATAAAGTTCCATTACCAAGTGATTGTCTGAAACACAAAGACGGATGTCAGTCAAAGGTATAAGACGTTACAAGTTGAACAAAGTAAAGCAATCTCCACTTTGCTAATATATGAAAGTTCACAGTTAAACTTATTCAATATCTATCAAACAAAGCTCTGCCCATCTACACAAAAGGATCAAACTGTTCTATAGCAAATATCATCACGGCAAATTAATACCGTAACTTCATTAATAAACTTAAATTGAACCTTATTATAATTAAAAACGTAGTGCTATCTTTAATCGGATTTTTTAGAAAATGATAGCGAACTTATACAAAAGGAACGTTGTATATGAAATATGTATTTAAAATCGATACTAAAGTAGCTTGTTATACTACAATAATTTTTAAAATCGGCACGGAAGTAGTCTTTAACAGATTCAGATGCAAAGTTATTATTTTAAGGCAAAGTTTGAGGAATTGTCAAATAGTGCAGAATAATTTGATTTCATTACAGCATAAGCTTTAATGGTATAAACCATTACTCCCAAAATAACCCATTACTTGCATTTGATTTTCAACTTCGTTTAGCAGTTGATAATCAAATACAAATCATGCCACTTTTTCTTCTTTTTCTCGTTTTTTTCATTTTTTTCTAAATCTTCTTTTTCTTCTTTAACAAGACAGAAAAATTGGTTTGATTATAATGATGTTTTATATATGTTATAAAAAATGTTTTTAGTTTCGTATGTTTTAAAAGAATCATATGAGAAAATCTTAATTTCTTGCAAAATAAGAGTTGACAAAATAAAAAATGTTGTTTTAATTGTTTAACTTAGTAACAAAAATTTTGTAATAACAGTAGTAAATTAAAAGATTTATTCTGATAATGACTAGCTTTACACACTAAGTGAAGTAAAATACTTCTTTCTCTTTATTCACACTTTAATTTCCTTATGAGACAAACAACAACAAAATAAGCTAAATTTACAAAATATTCTTTAACTAACGCTGTTGTTTTAATAAGCTACAAATTTCGAAACGTTTACTATCTTATACTTTTTTAAAGTCTATTTTTCAACATAAACTTTTTTTTATAATCTACTTGCTTTGAAATATTGTAAAGCATGAAAGGTTATATCACTTAGCATTTCGTGAAAGTGTAATGCCTTATGCAAATAGCCTATGCCTTTATGCCTTATGATATAACCTTTCATGCTTTACAATATTTCAAACAATTCTATGCAGATTGGAAGTCACACTGATCACAGTGATCCTAATGTTTCATTAATACTTGCTTTGGTTTTGAGCTTTTCTTGTCCACGCCAATCTTGCTGTTTTCTTTTAATTGTCAAACCATTTGGGAATAGATCTGCTACTACTTTCATTCTTGGTACTGGCAATATTGCATTATAAAATATAACATTAACATTCATATTAAATGAAACTATAATAAAACTGAGACTAACGTATATAGCAAAAATATAACCAAAAAAATCAAGAAAAACTTAAGAATCAAGACAAAAAAATTAAGATAAATAATAAACGCAAAAAAAATTAAGAACGAGTACAGAGCAAGAACAAATTCAAAAAGAAATTAGAAGAGATGTAACAGAAAAAATTAAAGACCACAAATTAAAATGATAGTAGCATACATGGAGAGAGGAAACAAGCTCAATTCATTATTCAGAGTTGCAAAAAAATAGAAAACCAAAAAGGGAGAGCAAATTTAACAAGCTTATGAGTTAAAAATTGGCAGAAAAGACAGCGGGCCGAAAATTACAAAAAATATAAAAAATTGAAAAAAACAACTAATCTACTCCATAAAAAACATTTTCTGAGCGAAATAACTTCTAAATAAAATATATACTCCACTACAGACATATTATGCTCACAGCATTTAGATTTTGATGCTAACGTAATAATTTTGTACAAAAATGGCTTGCATTTTTGCTCTAATTTCTGATATTTATATTTAGATTGATTCAATGCTTCATTTAAAGGCGTATAAGATATTTGTAACGTCTGCTCTAATTTGAAATCTATTTGCTCATTCGTTAGATACACAGTAAACTAAACTGCTTGTACCACTATGTTCCTATTGTTTCCAATCTTTATTGTTTGTTTGATGTTTACTTTTAATTTCCTACTGTCGTTTTAAACATACACTTCATATTTTTAAAACTATAAATATATGGAAAAATCTATTAGCGACATGGCGTAATAGATACTCCCCAATCAAAAACTGAAGATTGAGTGTTTCACACTCAATTTCAGATTATAAGTCGTATCATTTAATTTGCCTTTAACAATGTTTAACCAATTTACTTTTTCTTACATGCACAAAATCAATTAAATCCTCAACTGAAGTTCATTATTTTCCAGACTGGTCTGGACCACATCTCCCATTGAGAGGCTAATACGCTCCAAGTAGAATTCCCTCAACTCTATGGTTTACGACCACATTTTATATATACTACATTTTATTTGACTCAATTGCTTTTGAGGGTTGAACAATAATGTTATAGCTAAGATGTTTCAGTCTTAGATTTGCAAGCTATTCTAGGATAAATTAGTTGTTATCATAAAAACTTTAATAGCGATAGGGCCGAAAAGGCATGCTTCTGTTTCTGTTTACTTGTGACGTAGGTATTCTTATGCTAAAAACGCTTTATAGATCTGAAAAAGCCTAACCACCTGCTGAAAATTTGCTAAAAAAAACTACAACCGCGCATAATTGGTTTATTATAATACAAATATATGTAGGTTAGTTGTGAGAATAAATTATTAATGTTGTAGCAAAGCATGTTTTATAATTATTAGTTCTAAGCTCGCTGTTAGTGGCATGTAGTTATAAAAAAAAAAGAAAAATATTTAAATACCCATAAAACAAAATGTATTGCCACCAATATTGTTAAAAATGCGATTTAGTGACAACTGTCAAAGAGAATTTTCTTTCAAAGAATATTCAACCAGCACATTCAGTATCTATTTTATTTGCAACTGTTAAATCTCTTCATTGTAGGCTGAAGTACCGGTAAAGCTTACTTTTATTATTTGTGCCGTACTAAACAACTGTGCAAACTATTTGCCAGATTAATGAGTGTAGAACTCAAAAATCAGTAATAATTATCGATTACATGTTTCACCCAAAAATGCATCTCTGCCAAGTTCTTTTCTTTACATATCACAGTAACCAATTGATTTTTAGATATAAAAAATATTCAGATTATATTTGAAATCAATATAATTAGCTATTTTATAATAACTTCTTGATAATAACAATAATAAGCATGATATATTCATAATTTAATTTTTGTCATATTTAATGATTTGCAGCAAATGTTAAGGATTGAGGATTAAGATTAACAGAGATATTGCTCAGACATTTTTTTTATCTATTGTGCTTTCTACATTTACAAACACTTATGGCGAGACAAAAAATTTATAAGTGAAATTCTATTCCACGCCACTCATTCGGCCAGGCTTTAAACGCACTATCTCCAGTCACCTGACCACCGAGCAAACCTGCAACAAATGCTAGTAGCATCAACATTACAACTCAAACACATTTAATAACAGAAAATTTACTTTGTAGGGAAAACGAAATAAGAGATACTTTAGAGATATCCGTATTGTTGAATAACCATACATCTAAACTACAAAAGTATTATTATAATTTAAAAGTAGATAATAAAGTAGTAATATTGATTGCCACACACATGAAGCAATATAAATAAACAAGATTGTTAATCGATTAAATCGAGTTTTTTATAATTTAAGTTTTTAACGTCTGTCAAAGACATGACCTTCAGAATGAAGAAAACTTTGAATGCTGAAATAAAAAACTTTACTTGAGTAAAACTTTACTTCTTTATTAACTTTAAAAATATGGAGTATGAAGTCATATTTAGAACTTTCTAACGTAGTTTGTTTAACTTTGAACTTTTAAGTTTTCTACTAATTCTTTACTTTACTTTATTATGATTAACACTTTTGATAACTTTGTTCATTTGATTCAGTAACATTTTTATTAGAATACTACTACTAATAATTAACTCTCTTGCTAGCTGACACGGACTTATTACTGGTTTATCTGTATTAATTATGTAGTGATACTAATTTCCTGATTGAAACTAAATGATTAACTGATACAAATCATTTTGACTGATACTAATTAACTAATTGACTGACACTGATTTAATTATCAGCTATTTCTATAATTTTTTTTTTATTAAGCTTATTATTTATAAATAAATTCTCTGTTTCTTGTATTATTTACTTATTTTTATGTTAGATTTTCAATTTTTGCTAAGCAAGTTTACTCAATACAAATTTCTTATTTATTTTAATAAGCATTTATTTATTTTGTATGCAGCATTTAATTTTAAAAGTTTAAAATTTTCTGTACTATTTTTTTTCTCATATCTTGTCTCACTTTCTTTTACCCTGTAAATATTAGTTTACATAGAAATAATGTAGTTTTATTTGTTTTATTAAGCTACTTTGTATATTCTAAAATGTTTCCAGTTGTTAGGCGTATTCAGTACACAATCTTTGAAAAGAACAAAAATACATTGTATAAATAAAATCTCAAACATACAATTTCAAAAGACAATATTATATATAAATAAAATTTTTTAAAGCAAAAATAATTTTAAAAAAAATTATTTTTTTAAATATTTTCTAATGATTTGGCAAAGCAGGCAAAGCTGAAAACTCTTAAAAGAACGCCAAGAACAGCAGATATGAATATAGAAGATAAATTAAAGCAAATAAAAATTTAAAATTTGTAATTAAAATTATAGAAACAATCCATCGGAAAAATAAAATAAAAATAATTTAGTGGAAAAAAAACTGAAAGTTTTTTGATATCTATATATATAAAAGAAAGTCTGTTAGTTACTCCACTTATAACTCAAGAACGGCTTTACCGATATGGTTGAAAATTGGTGAGGTGGTAGCTTAGAGCCAGGAGACGGACATAGGATACTTTTTATTCCAGAAACCACCCTCTAAAAGAGGGGTGAAAGTCAAATGTGAAATGCGGTGTCGGAAACGTTCGGTGAGGCTCGACAAATTACCGAGAAATTTGACGCAACCACAAAGAAGCGTTAAAATTTATTTGACGTGTCTCAAGAAATTTTCCCAAACTTGGATTTTTATATCAATTATAGTTTAGAGCCAGGAGTAGGACATAGGATACTTTTCATCCCGTTCGACAGCATTCCCGTGTGACTTGACATGAAACGTCAGTCACTATAAAACGTGGAATAACAAAACGCAAATGACAGCTATGTAATTGACGTATAATGACAGATATGTAATGACGTATGGATGACAATTTGATATTTGTAAGAAATCAATAATAAAACTATTTCTATTAAATAAATAATTAACAATTATAATGTAATGATAGTGCCGTTGCCCATTCGTAAAAAGTGAAGTGAACTATAAAACTCGGTATGGTTGAAAATTTTAGTTTTTAGGTGAAGTGAAGTTTAATTAATAATGCCGCGACCAAGACGATCGAATCTTTCCCGACAAAGCCGTGATGCAAGAAGAATACGAAATACTGCAAATGAAAGGACTGAAGAAGAACAAGAAATTGCACGTGAACAGCGCCGCGATAGTATGGCTCGACTTCATACTTCTCAATCACGAGAGCAAAGTGAAGCAGCCCGTGAAACCGCTCGGTTGGCAATGCAGATTCGTCGAGCGAACAACAGAGGTCAACAAATAGATAATTTGCGACGCAGAACAAGATATTTATCAAGTGCTGATTTGAATCGAGCAGCGAGTTTATTAATATTAATAAATATTTAAAGATATTAATAAAATTTTTAATTAAATATTAATAATTATTTTAATATTTAATTATCAAATATTTAATAATTTTTAATTATTAATTAGAAAAAATTAATAAAACTAAATAATTATAAACAGCTACTTTTTATTAACAAAGGGATGAAAAGGGGAGGGATAGAGACAAAAAATGACATGTATCAATATATAATTTTCAAAGATTTTGGTTTGCTTATTTTAAAAATAATATCTATGTTTAGGCGGAACAAAGTTCGCCGGGCCAGCTAGTAAGAAGATAAAAAAGACAAGACAAAGAATATTAAATGTACTTATAAATTAAATACATTCAAATAAAAATCACTGTCAGCTCAAAGACAAAAAAACATTTTAAAACTAAAATTATAAAGTATTATAATTTGTTGATAAAATATAAAAACTGTAATGTCAATCATTTTTAAAGATTTTTTTTTAATTTTAGTTTAAAACTACTTTGAAAATAAAGTGTTTTGTTTAAAAATTTTTTTGTTATTAAGGTAATTAAAAAGCTAACTAATTTGCTTAAATTCAAAAACATCAAATAAGTTATATTATTTGATTAATTTTTAAATTATTATTTAGTCTCATTTTAATTTCTAATTAAAGGTGCTGCAAAGTTTTAATTACTTTTTTCTATTTAAAGCTTTTCAATAAATTATGTGTTTTAAAAGTTATACTAAAAATATGTATACTATAGGACAAAAAATTAAGTGTAAAAATCTGTTTGCTTTAAGATTTACAAAATGCGTTTAAGTTTTTTATGTACTTTTTATTTTTGATTTGCCAAATAAAGTAACATCACATTATTTTAAATAAAAAACATTAAAAAAGCATTTTTAAATATGTAAATATCTCGGGTAATTTATATTATTATAGCATTTCTAGTAATTTTCTCAAAATTTTGCAAAATTCTGTCAGTAATTTATAATTATTGATGTATTTTCTATTTGAACTACATAATAACGTAAAAAAGCTATAACATCACACTAAATATTTTTTTTTGCTTGTTAATAGATTTATAATACTGTTTTATTTTATTCAAAAACTGATTTCTAAAATTTTAAATTTGAGAATAATCCCTAATTTTAAATTAGTGATTATGAAATTGATTGAAAAAAGTTTTTCGATCATTTTATATTTTTAAAATTTTTGTAATGCTATAATGTACTTTAGTAATTTCGTAAAACAAATGATTTAAAATAGTTTATATTTATTATAGTATAATTTAAAATTAATTTTTTAGTACTATCTGATATTTTAAAATTGCAAATAATTTTGAACATAATTACGTATTATTTATTTTTAATTAAATAAATAAAGTTTAGAATCTAAGCATCTTTAAACAATTAAACTTTTTCTTTCTCCTCTGTGTGCATCATTAATAAATCTAAAATAATTAGATGTTCAAAAGCAGATTTAAATCAACAAAAATATATTTTTAATCAGTTTTATACTTACATTATTATGCAAAAGTGAAAAACATTCTATTTTTAGAAAATGTATAAAACATATTTTTTACATATTTTATTACATTTATTCATTTAAAATGCCACAGTATTAAATTATAATTTGTTTAGTCTGGCATGATAAAAAAATCACTCGGAAAGCGCTTGTCATCTAAAAATATTTAATTACATTCTTGTTTTCACATTCTGACTTAAGTAAAAACAAATTATTAGATGTTAAATTTCTGGTTAAAATAAAATAATTAGCAAACAAATTATTGAATTTGTTTTAATATGCAAATAGAAGGTTTTGGGAGCAACGTGTCGAAGAAGACAATGTTCAAGTCAAATTAAGAGAAGACTTTGAATCCCGCGAGAGTAAAAGTAAATTGACCCCCAACAGTGTATCGAACTTTTAGCAGGTTTTATCGTCTTAGCAAATTAAGGTCTTATGTTAATTGACGCTTTAAGCCAGAGATAGAAAAACTAAAGATAAAAGTTATCTCCTATGCTGTCTTTTTGACCATGCGAACATTATTACCTTGTAACAAAAATACTCCCATAACAAAAAAAGCCCTCTAATAACCCTCAACAAATTAAGGTGGTTTTCACAAAAAAACCAAAATTAGTGTTGTTGCTTTTATAAAACATAACGCCCAGTAATGCTGTATTTGTATGAAAATACATTACTAAACAACGAACAAAAGAATGAATCAATTTAATTTTTGTTGTAACAAATTAGAAAAATTAGAATTTATGTTGAGAAAAATTATCCCCCAGTGTGTTACAACCACTAAGTTCAAATATATTTTTAAATTTAATTTCAAAAACGGCTTAAAACGTACCTATATTAGGTGTATAACCTTATTATTAGTTATTTTAGTGTATAACTCTCTGGTTAATATAACATCTGAGTTAAAGCAGAATTTTTCATTTCATAGTAAAGGCGTGTATAAATGTTTTAAAGCGTATTCTATTCGTGTAAAATTACATTAAAAAGTAAGGTTATGTTCACAACCATAAACGTTTTACTTTTTAATAAAACATTTTTGATGTAATTTAGGTATGTAATGCACCAATACACATAATTATGTGTGTTGGTGCATCACAAACCTTTGAAATATTTAATACACTTAATATAACGTTAATGTACAAAATTGTGTACATTAACGTTATATTAAATCATTCTCTTGCCGACTCAGTACTTATAAAAGATTGCAACTTTATAAATCTAAACAAAACTACTACACGATTTTTAAATCTTGATCTCTTGAAATAGAAAAAACTGCCGTATTTTCCAGTCTTATTTTAACAAATTAGAAGTTTATTAAAAATAAAAAGATATATTTTGTAGCACTATCAGCTCAAAAAAAGCAAATAGTAAAGCAAAAATTAAAATTTTTAATTACGTGCTGTAAAAGCAATTTTGTTAGAGTATTTAGTCCTTGGGTTTGCAACATTTATAATCCAGACTTCTATAATTTTATTATTCACGCAAATTTAACTTATGGTTTTGATATTATCAGCTAAAAAATGTGAGACTGATACTGTTAGACTCATTAAAATTTTAAAAGTTGCTAGAATTGTAGTCTTTTGCACTCTCTACAGAGAGCGTCGTCCAGCCTAAAAAATAAGACTAATATTAAGCATGATAGCTTGACGTGGAAACCACGTTAGAGCCAAAATTTTATTAAATTTTTCAACCAATTCTTTCAAATTTTTCTACACATTTTTTTTCTACAATTTATTGACTTTTTGAAGAATTTTGACCGTAAATCTTGAAAAAAGTAATCACGACATTACCAAAACCACTTTTTTAAGTTTTTTAATAATCCGTCATTAAATACATTTATTGTATGTATATTAAATTACATTTTATAATAATTTTTCAAATATGGTTTATCTAAAATAACCAAATTTTTAATCAATGTACAATAATAAGAAAGAATAGAAAAATATAAATTCTCTGCAGCAGTCTCTTTCCAAACATGAAAAGAAGGTCTATTTAAGCACGTTTTAGCAATAAACGACGAATGGATTTGCCCTTTCAATAAATCTGTAATAAATAAACTAAAAATCAAAATACTTTTAAAAGTATAATGTTTATGATTAACGATCTACACGACTTTATTGTAATAATTCATTGCTGTAAGAAAAAGGTCAGTTTATTGATACAGCATTCTTTCCTATCTTATTGCAAAAGAACAATAAAAATGTTCAATGAATGTGTAACACACGTTAGAGTATTCGGAAAATTGGGTTAAATTTTATAAAAAAAAATTGATTTTTTTTATAAAATTTAACCCAATTTTCCGAACACTCTAACGTGTTATACAAAAAAAATTAATGTGTACATCTGTTTTTGTTATTTTCACTATATCTTTCACTTCAATGACAGTAGATAAATGTTAAAATTTGAAGTTCATAATAAAAAATACACTTTCTTGTTATCAAAAATTTTCTAAACGCTAGTAGCATGCATTTTAAAAAATAATAGGTTATTAGGCTACAAAATGAAAAATATTTACATCTTAGAAAAATTGTAGTTTTTAATACCACTTCCTGTTTCAAAAACAAAAAGTTTACAAATTCTATGATTCTCAACAGCTTATTTTTTTATTATTGAAAAAGCAAGTGCATTCGTTTAAATATTGATGTTAATAAACTGTCTAAAATGAGAGAAAATAGTCTACTATATTTGAAGCTACATACACATTCAGAAAATACTTAAGACTATATCCATTTTTAAAGATTATCAGCTACAATACAAGCTACCATGCAAGTGCTAATGGGAATCACACAGTGGCCGGAGGTTCACAACGGTAACCGAAGGTTATATTATATAAATACAAAATAAACTTTAAGATCTCTATCCCATGTCTTTGCACTAGAAAACCTAAGAGGCTTCCTGATAGATTTACAGCAGAAACGTTTAAGACCTACTAGACAGAAAATTGCATTGCTCATAATGATAAAGACAGGACAACAAAAACAATAAAGATTTACAATCCAAAGCATGGCGTGTTTTTGCTTTATGAATATAATCAACCAAGTAGCTGAGAAAACGGGTTTTTTTTTATTTATAATCTCTGAAAAGAATCAGCATAAGTTGCAAGTTTAATCAAAATAGGATTGATTCAATAATTTAAGTTTTAAATGTTTAAATTATATTGCCTAAGGCTAATAAGATGCAATGGGTTAAATTTATGCATTAAATAAAATTGCTTGACTTATTACTTTACATAAGGCATTGTATGCGAGCAAAAATAAAATTATTCGTGGAAATAATCTTGTTTATATGTACCACTACGTCAACATAATTTAATTAAACCAAAATATTATTAGTAGTTCCAGTAGAAACACACGTAATTCCGTCAGCTTTTATTTTTATTATTTGAAATAAAAGTCAAACGCAACAAACCGCAAAATCGTAGTCAAAGCTCACTCTTTTTGAGATTTTCATACAAAGTTATGTTTCTGCAGTTCCCGGCCTTAATTAAGTAATTTCCGCAAGTTCAAAGAAAATTCTTTTATTCTGTCTACAGAAAAAAGTTTTTAAATAACAACTGGTTTGATTAGAGTGAGAATAGGTAGCAAAAAGAAGATTCATTCATTCGAAAAAATACTGGAAATACTGTTGCAAAACAGATCAATAGCGGCAGGTAGTCCCCCACATGAGTTGGAGAAGCTAAAGCCCAATTTATCACGGTCTAAGCGCATATATGTATATATGTAATAACAGAAATTGAGCTTTGCTCTAGATTTAACTTATTTTAATAATTGACAGACTTTATATCATAACCTGTTTTCATGAAAGCTCCAGCTCCTCCAGCTTACGATTTGTTAATTTACTCTTCTAATATTGCTCTATTCATGACAAACAAATTAAGTCTTCAGCTCTCAATCAGGTTCATAGAATTACAAAAACTCACTTTTATAGATAGAAACCGTTAGAATTTAGCAAATTTAATTTTCAATTAGCAAATTAAATCAACTGCAAAGTTTGCAAAATTTTCTCTACTATTCAAACCAAACCTATTTCAACTTTAAACACATTTATTAACGTAGCAATTGCAACATTTAATACAAAAATAAATGAGCTTTACTTCTGAGTCAGTGGCTGGTTAAATTTATAATTAGTGCAATAATAAATATATAATCCACGGTACCACAAATTTTTTTTCCATTATGTTGGATTTTGCAGGAAAGAACCATACATGCAAAATCGGTTATATAAAAGCCCTTATTTTAGAAGCTTATGACAGCACTAGAACTGCTCTTGTAATAACACGTTCCTCTAAATATCTGTGGTCTAAAGATGTAAAAAAATAACTTTTAATGTAATCAAGCTGGTACCAAATACCCTATGGCATGGTTTTTGATCGCCGAAAGATAAAGTTTGACAAAATGCTATTTTAATTTGCGTAAAGTAACAATTGACAATTTTTGTAATTAATTAAATTGTAAGGGGTAATTTTTAGATAATTAATTTAATCGTATGTAAGATTTTTCATTTTGTATCAAAAAGTTGCTATTCTGAAGATGGCTAATAACCGAAACGACAATGAAACTAAGCGAAAAAAAAATAGTTTTTTACCTTTGCTATTATAATAATATAAATAAATAACTCAAGGCTATTTTTAGAAGTTATCACTTTTTTCATACAAAATCATGAATTAAAGACCTGTATTTTTCACTCTTCACAAAATTGTAAAGAATTGGTTCTTAAATGGAATGTTTTCGGTTAATACATTTAGCAAAAAATGTCGGAAAGAAACCGACTAATAATTCTTTTAAATAAGACGTGGTAAAGGTGGTATTCTCGTCCATACGGAGTGGAATAAAAACATTCTGTATAAACGTGTCTTTTCAGTGAAATCTTAACATTTCATTCCAAATGACATTTGTAACATAAAAAAAATTATAAATTTTTTTTCATAAATAATTCTAGAAATGCGATAAATTGTTGTGTCTGGTTTTAATATCTTGAAGAAATATATTTTTTTATTTCCTCGACTTATCTAGAGATGTAAAATTGTCATAAATTGTAGCTACTGTACGTACAAGACAAAAAATGTTTTATTTTTTAGTGACATGATGTTGTTGATTTTTGTCATGGATACGATATATGAAACGTATCTCATATCTCCCTTGAGACTTTGTAAAGTTTTTCACCCTCAAACACATGGTTACCATGCATTTGCAGCAATTACACATTCACGCATTCTCGGATGTTGTTATTTTTCATATAATTTTATTAAGAAAGCAGTAATGAAATACTAAAAAATAAAATATTTAATGCACTACGGGAGATATTCTGTTTTTCACCCTCGGTAGACTTACAGACCGCGGGCCTCCGACCCTTGGTCTGTAACACGTCAACCTCGGAGAAAAAACATTCATATCTCCCTTAATGCATAAATATCTATTATGCAATAACTTGGTTTAAGATATTTTGTTTTTTTTACGTATTATCTTTAGGTTTAAAAAAAAAGCGTTTTTACGCTTCAGAAAAGATGCTTAATGGATAATTTTGAATAAGTTTTGGTGTTGAATTAAGGTTTCTAAAAAGATGATTTGGTTTGGCTGATTATTTTTGGCGTTTAATTATAATAAACATCAATTGAAGATAATCGATTCATCTTCAATCGCTCAGGTTATCTTGCAAACAAAGTAGTGAAATGTTCGAATCATTTTAAATGAGTTCTTGATTGGAATTCAACTCATAGCCAATAATTCAACTAATGATGTTTACTATTAAAATTTTCAACTTCCAGTTGTATTATAAGCAATTTTTCTAATAAGTAAATTGAATCATGTAATTGCTTTTCAGAATTACATATTTTCCGTATACTTCACTTCAAACTTGATAAGAGGTATTGTTAGCTAAAGAATTTATAAACAAATAGTTATACCCCTCCATATCTTTATATAAATGATACACCTCTATTCACCTCATTTATCCGTCGATTTTTGTGTTGTGTAAGTGTTAATAAAAAATGATGCGATTTTACATAGGCCTGTTGAGTCTGTTGATTCTCTTACATGACCTGCTCTTTGGTTATATTACTAAATATTATTTTCTTCAATTAAGATATAACTTTCAAAGAATAGATCGGGGATATTCTCCTCTCATTGGCAATACATTATTAAGACACCAACCATCAGACATTGTCAATTCATATTTGATTAAATACAATTCTAACAATCCAGCAGAAGTGCAACATTGGGTAAATATTATACAGAATTTTTTGCAACCTTATCGCCATCAGGTATCTGACATGAAATGTGACTACCATTCGGAAGAGTCTCCTTGTTATATACCATTTGAATTTGGCAATTGTACGGCGGAACAACTAACTCTATGGATATAAGAACTCGTCTCCGTGTGTTTTTCTCACATTATCTACACCGTTAAGATGGAAACCAAAGTGCTACACTAACATTACCAAAAAAATGCCTTTTAATTTGATAGAACAGATTTTTTTTACGGCTGAAGATGAACGAGAAAAGATTTAGGTTACTTGCTCTGGTGAGACTGACGCAGACAGAAGGAATTACGAACAATTGGTGTTTGCATCCCAACCAGGATTTCCAGCTTTCTACTACGAAGAAAACTCCATTAACTTCATTAACACGAAGAAAACTCGTCATTACTTGGATCCGTTGGTTGCTCTTCAAATTATAAATCCAAAACGAGGCGTTGTCATTTCCATAAAGTGCAAAGTTTGGGCCAAGAATATCAATTATGCAGAGTTTTTGAATATTTTTGTTGGAGGACTCAGATTCAAGATATTAATTCATTAAAATCTTATTACTTATGTTTGATATTATATACTTATTATATTTCAATGTTATGTTAGTTTGTCAAATTTATTTAATGGTTTTAGAATTAAAGTGCATATAAAAATAAAAGCTTTTCGTTAAAAACAAGCAAAAAAAGCATTAATAATTGTATCAACATTATAATTTAATTACTCAAAACCACCTAAGTGTCAAAAGCTTTTTAGCTCTTTTCGACTCTACAAGAAATTTATATTTATCATATTTTCATAAACTTCAGCTTTATTTAAATATTACATACCCAAATATTAGATTTTCTTAACAATTTTAATGCAGCTGCTAGCTGTTAAGAGGCAACTAATGATACGCAATATCATATTTCCCAGTTTTATCTAGATAGCTTGTTCTACCATACCAGTTATGACTGACTGTATGTTTATTTGTGACAGGCGTATTAAATAATTGTTTGTATCATATAACCGAAAAAATTACAAACTTTTAGAAAATAACTTCCAGACGTGTGATACACAAGTTTTTATGTCGACGTGACGATAAAACTGTTTAATCTTATTGATTGAATTTCTGTTCACATCCCTACAAGAAAAAAGTAATCAGTTTTTTTTTTTAATTAACTACACATCTGCATAAACGTTTATTTTTTTAGAATTTTCTATTTATGCACTTGTTTAGTATCTATAAACTGCAAGTGCAAATCAGTTATTTTTTTGTTTAAATAAATTTATTAGGTAGTACCTAGCGGTAAGCAATGATTAATATAAACTATATAAAAACAAAATTAAAAACTCATTGCCATCTGTGACATTTGCATATGCAACCTGTTCTGTAATTTGCATCTGTAATAACAATTCATACAAAAATTAAAACGTGACGAATAATAATAACTTGTCCATTGAACATTTAGTGAGTAATAGCCTTTACAATGAGCATAAATCTGTGCTGGTGGTCTTTTATCATTACCAGTGGGGCAGATAATAGCAAAGTGGGTGCAATCAATAGCTTCTAAAATTCTATTAAAATTATGTTCCGATGAAAATTAAATTCTCAATTGATTCATTTTTTCAAATTTTTTTCGAGAATTGACAAAACGTTTGAATATTGCAGGATTATTTAAAGCATTACAAACTTTTGTAGCCCATCTCTACTGTTGACTAGAGCACTGAATAGATTTAAATCAACAATTCCCTGAAGCATAAAAGACGTATTGCCGTCAAAGCCTAAAAATAATACGTAAGAATAAAAAAGTATTTCAAACTCAAGTCACTGCATTAAACACTTTCTATTTTCTAGTTTGTTTATCTATTGTTAGATACATAAATAAAAAAATATATATCTTTATAACAGCCAAGATAGGAAAACAAAAATTTACCTCAAGTTGCTTTAGTGTTAGTGCTTTTATCAATATTAAAAAAATATATATTTGTAATGTCACAATTCCACTAACAAGCTACGCACGTATATGAAATAATTTTATTCTATTCCGTATGGTTGAGTATACTACCTACCTTTATACACCGATAATGTTGTAAAAAATCGATTGTGTTGTAAACATTTTCTAAAAGCGTAGAAAAGATTTATTATTTTTCATGCAAGAAACCAAAACGGGTGAAAACCAGTAGCCCTTTTTTATCTGCGAAAAACATTACTAATTGCTCCTCAGATTATCACTAGAACAGCAACGGTGCTGTTGGTTTGAGCACCAGTCATTGCATGTTTCACGTAACTAGGTCTTATAACAATAATGCAAGATATCAAAAGACAAATATTGAAGAAACTAAATCAGAACACAAAAAAAGAAAATAATCTGTTCCAATCAAATTAAACTGCCTAGCGAAAAAGCAATCAAGAAGCAACTAATAGCAATTATTAATCAAAGTGTTGATATTCCTGTGAAATATATGAATAGAAGAAAATGATCACAAACTTTGGCGACTGCCGCCATATTATTGTGTACTAATTCTAATTGAAATGATGAAGAGTACTTTATGAAAGACCGTACAAATTTTGGAATTAATAGTTGCATGGATCTCATTTGGAAATGGAAAATCATTGCGTGACGCCAAATATAAAAGACTTTATTATTACGTTAGATACTGACAATAAGCTTAAATCAGAAAGTGAGAAAAATGACTTGTAATAGATATACTTTCAAATTTTACTCCTTGCTTGCTTGTTTAAGGTTATGTTAGAATTATATAAAAGATTTGATTGCCTATTGTTAACTCTATTCAAAAATGTTTATTTTTTAACAACAACTGTAAATAGTTCAATAAGTTTTCAGAAGTCTATTTTTTTTTATAAACAATTGTCAAACAGTTTTAATGTTGACAACGCTATGTAAAAATTAATGTCAAATGTATTATACGATTATAAAGCAAAATTCCAATATAACTTCAGAATTTTCAACAGTAACAATTGTTTATTAAAAAAAAAAACAGACTAGATACACTATTAACAGTCTGCCTGGTTCTCTGAAGCAAAAAGCAAACCAAATCCTGCAGGCACCAATTTGCACGTTTTGTGGTATTTTGATGACGTCCTGTGTCTATTACCTTTTCTGTGTAATCCTTCTAGAGTCATGTTCAACAGCAACGCATCACGGTATACCCTTATTTGGTAATATTACCACCCTTAGCCACCTAGACATTATTAATACATAATAGTCCACAAAGGAATTAAAAACTAATTGTTTTTTGCTATTTTCTACACAAATTTATAATTTATATGAAAAATTGGTAGAAGCCATATCTTTAATGTAAGTTTTATGCAAAAGGCGCTTATGTGACAATTTTTTTTGTCTAATCAATGATCTTGCAATTATGTCTAATTGACATGTAGAGAAGCCTGGTTTTTTGAGAGTTTCTAATTCTAATAGGCGTTGCTATAAATATATATAATTTAAATTATTTGCGATATATTCTACAAGCTGTTCAAATTTATCAGACAACAGTTTGTTAATATAATCAATAGGTATAATATGTTAATTTCATAACAATGCCTACTAGTTTATGTTTCTGCTTACAATGTTTTTTCTTTAGTTTTGCTCAAAGTTAGAAATACCTTCTCAAAAATCAAAATTTATTTTGTAGAATTTTTTTTTCCAAATCTGTACATATAAACGCAGAAACAAATTGTATAAAATAACAAATTAATTACTCGATCTGAAAGACAGTTTTAGGTTTTGTACTTTTCAAAACCTTTAATTAAATTACGCATTTATTGGAGCTGGCATTTGGACTAATATCTGCTCTTTACTGCATGTTTAAGCTTGGCCTATCTGGAAGCAACAACGTCAATCACACGTTCAACTATAAACGTCCTGGGAATATGGAAAGTCTGTGTGGCAGAACTGCTTTATAATTCGCTTGATAAGCGGTAGCAGCAGATGCAACAGCAATGGCATAAATTAAAAATAATATATAGTTTATTTAAGCTTTATTTCATTATTTTTGACGTATAAGACGCGTTTATTTTAATTTTAGCATAGTGAAAGCATTTTGATGTAATCTGATCAATTCAAAATAGAGCATTAGAGCAACGTGTTTGTGTGCCACAGGGGAATTCTGTTTTCGAATGGAATTGTTCGAACTGAGATAGAGACGGAACAGGATTTGGAAACTTTTCCAAATTGGTTTAAAAAGCATTTTGATTTGTAAATTACATCTGTGGAAAAACAAAAAAAAGTTTCAACATTTTCATCTACTTTTGTATATATTTTGTAACAAACTAACAAATTAAATACAGTACTGGCAATCCAAAGATTTAAATAAGGTCATCGATGACGTAAGTAAATGACATACATTTTTTATAATGCATTTTATAGCTGATGCATTCTAATGCACTGTTGGCTAGCTCAAACAGAATATGCACATTGCTCAGATATGCATATTTAATGTTTTTTACATATATGACAAAACTATTACATACACTCTGCTTCACGTAATAGTACGAGCCTGACAAAGTTTGGAAGGCAATACAAAATATATTATTGTTTATGAAAAAATTTCAAGTCAGATTTTGCACACTCTTAACAATTTTTAATGTTTTAATGTAGTTTTTCAAATCAGATTGCTTTTTATTCTTTAAATGTTGAACAAAACAGATATTTTTGGTTATGGGCATTTAAGGCATGAGTCTTTATACATTAATTACATTGTAACGGTTGAATTGCGGCACACGCCAAAAATTACGATAAATAAGCGCCTTCTTGCCATTTTGCGGTAAACTACTCATTGCATGACGCTAGTTTGTGCACTATCGAATTTGCTGTCATCGATTTAGTCTAGAACTGCAAAGACCCGACGCCTTTAAGACAATTTATGTCTTTCGAGTAACTGTCTTTTCTGAACACTCGGTATATAAAGTAAAGCAAGCTAACTTTTTTTTATTGGCCAGAAAAAAACCCAGGTAGTTTTTAACGGATAGGAAAAGAATAATCCGATAGTAAAGCAGAATTTACCAGATTTTAAGCGGGAAAGATACCGACTCTATATATAGGAGTGGTGATAGCGTCCATGTTGCACTTTAAGTCCGCCACCGTACGTAGTGTTAGTGTACCCTTCTACGCAAAGTAGTGAGTCAAATAAACCCGGTAGTGGGTATTACGTGTGTTCACGACTTTTTGACAAGAAAATTGGTACGGCTTTGAAGCCACGTTTTGATAACGACTTTACCATTTTCGCGATTACGTGACGTTAGAAGGGGTAAGTTAAACAGTCTCATTAATTCCACCACTAACGGTTTTACTTCGCGGGTCATGTAGGGCAAGTCTAGGGTCAAGTCGAGAGACGACTCAATTGCGGCACTCGATCTCTTCCTCCTGTTATCCTGCTATTTACCATCGAGCTTCCAAGGAGTAAACCACTGCAAAACAACCATCTCCAACGGAAACAGCAGATAAGGTTAGTTCAAGGTCTATGAAAGGTAGAATGAATGTGTGAATGTTAGTAAGCCTTTGAACGACACCTTTAAAGTGAAGAAAACCTTCCTTTTATTATATTTTGTTTCATCAAATTATTGCCTTTATTGTTTGTGGTAATCAGGACAACCTGTAAGGGGTGCTTGAGTTAACTTCAAGGGAATTGTCTTGTCTAACTCAGACTGCATCGAGTCCTGTCAAGTTGTGTTAAAATTGTGATAAAATTTTATTTGAATTATTTAGAACTAATTAATTATTTGAACATTCTGGATTTATCTTTTTTTTATTTTATTTCATTTTGAGGCTAATATCACTTATTGCCATCAGTTAGTTTTTTTTATTTGTTGTATTTTCTTTTATTTATTCAATATATTAATATTATTTTACTGGAGCTTTTGTTTAGCCTGCAGGTCTTGACCCCTAAAAGGCTAAAGGGAGGCTAATTTCGGCTATTGTCTGCGCTTAGGTTGAGTGGCGCCATATCCACCACCTGTGTTCCTAGATTCACGCCTCTACGGCTGAACTACCGGGCAATTTTGAACAAGGTAAAGCTAGCCGAGATTAGCCTGTCCTCGAGTTTTCCTATTCCCTTTATTCCCTTCTCTCCTTTTCCCCTTGTGTAACTACACGGTTACAACATTTTTAAAAAGCCTTAAAACTAATTTGGATAGTTGGTATAGAATATTGCAAAAACTTTTCCTCAAATAATTAAATCAAAATTTGCAATATTCTCAAAATTGAAAAAGGATTGACAAAATCTTGCAACGGGGCCCAATCGTTTTTGGCGTGAAACAAAAAAAATGATTACAAAATCTTCAGCTTTTTAAGTCATATAGCATAGCAAAGTCCAAACATTGCCAAAACCAATATTTTTATAATTTCCGCTGTAAGCCTCTGCTGCTTTTTTTTTGCTTCTACTTTGAGAAAAGTTACCTTGTTTTACTATAATAATTTACATCTTAATTTTAGAAGAAAATTAATCAAGAACACGTTAAAAAATGTGAAGCATTAATCGACTCGAACAAAACTGACGTGGCATTTTTACGCTTAAAGAAGAGAAAAACCACTTTTTGCATTTCAGAAAAGATTGAAAACCTAGGTTTAGGTTATGAGTAACATTTGCAAACACTCATGTCTAGACGAAAGCCATCTTTTTTGTAGAAAAAAACTTTTGCCTAGGTAGGCCCCCCTTCTCCTTCATTCGGCCAAACTCTGTCTTTAGCCACCTGGCCACCAAACGGTACACCCTACATCAGAAACTATAGTCTATTACCAAGAATACGGTCTATGTAAGCGCATTTTATACTATGACATCTAGTGACTTGCATAATCTGTTATTTCAAACTTAGATTTTTTTGGAAAGAAAGTAGAAATTTAGAAAAAATTTTGTTCGTCACTCCTGTTATACTCTTGTCCGCAAACGGAAATATTAATAATTTTTTCTGTGACGTTGGAGGTGTGTGTAATATTCTTAAAACTTTTAAAAGCTCTTTTTTTTTCAATTTGCATAAATTTTGATCAGTCTACGTATAAAAAAGCGGTACCGTGTACGTTGCCATCAAACTCGGTAACAAAACTGTAGCGACATAATGAAAATTACGAGATTTAAAAAAAAAGAGGTAAATTTATTTGTAATTTTCTTTTTTTTTGTAGCCATATAGATAGTATAATTTTGTTATTGAAGTGAATATCGATAATTCTTCTTTGGTGTCGCAATTCAGTGTCGACACCAAAAATTTCACACCTAATTATTTTTATTATTTTTTTCTCGGTATCACATATCTATTGTAGCTATTTATTTAATATATACCTAAATTCCAAAAACTTAAAATTCTAACAACAAAGACAGGATTCAAAAGCATTGACCGAAATAAAATGCGGAAAGTAATCAAAGTCCGTATCAAAAGAATTGGGCAAGCCCAGATCGACTTCACAATTTCAATTGTCAGAAAAATTTCGAAGCAT